>WYDI02024902.1:0-10443 GCA_009867235.2 Psittacus erithacus | reverse complement strand
GCTTTCCAGGGAGCTGCTACTGGTCATCCTGAAACATCGGGACCATGTTCCCTAGAGAAACATTGTACTTAATGACATTTTTCTGTGTGGGAATTATATACAGCACTTCCCCTTCTGATGCCTATCGCATATTTGAGCAGTCATTTCAAGTGGCTGTGTTCTGTTTTGCTCCTGTTATCAAATCACAATATTAACATAACAGGGATAATTATAGCTACCATAAATTAATAACAACAATACATCCTATTTGTTAAGCATCAAAAGCATATTCTTTGATAGGGAACATAAGGGAAGTTCCTGTCCCAGAAAGAAGTATCACTGTTGTAGCTTCTTACAGATTTCCCTGGTTAGAGAATGAAATGAAGAGTTTCAAGGGTCCCAGTATTTTATTTACAAGATAGGGCTCTGGTTTGCAATATCATCTTGGTTCAGCCACTTAACCAGTTAATGTCTCCCTTGCCTGAGCATGAAAATCATAGAAAGAGTCTCTGAAACTTTATGGCAATACTCAGCTAAGGTCCAAAGTCAAACCAAACTGTTGCATCAGCTTGGATGTAATGGTATCAAAGCAGAAAAACAACTCTAGCAAGAACCTGGCTGAAATGCCAGTGTCATATGGAAACAGCTACTGCCTCTGGGTAGTATTTCTTGGGCTTAGCCACTGTCATAGCATACCCTGGGCATCCTCATCTCTGCCATGGTGCTATTGCTACCCCATTTCCTAAGGCATGCCTGATTGTCTGTATGCATCTACTACCCTGTCTGATGTTTAGATTGTAAGTTTTTTGGATAGAGGATGATTTTATCTTTGTGCGTATATGGAGCCTTGCACAGAGGGATCCAACCTGTGACTTAGGCTCTCAGGTTCTAGATTAATAGAAATGCTAAAGAGAATTTACCACAAGAGCTGAGAAATAGTCTGACCTACAGATTTACATGCAGTATTCTTGGAGCAAAGGCACATTTGCAAACAAGGGGCATTTCTGCTACTTAACAATGTTAAGCTTTCTGCACATGCTAGCTCTGACTGTGCGAGAGGTCTCTGCTGGATTTCCAGAATTGGATTTCTAAATGAAGAAGCAGTATAATTAGTCAATTGACAATGCACAGAAATAAAATTAATTATGATTGCACTCAAAGAAGAGACTCATGGCCTGTAATATTAAGTGATGGCTACAATATAAGCTGGATATAGGTACTGTCCATGGCTTCTTTCAATTCAAAGATATACTCGGATATTTTACATTGCAGTTTTGGAGGCACTTTGATAACTGTGTCTGTTCCTAACATTTTAAAATAACAGGAATGGAGCTAAATTCAGCTTTAGGCTGCCCTGCAGGAAAGCTGACCAGAAGGAATGGCATGATGACTGAGAAATGAATTCCAGCCCTTCTCCCTTCTACACTGGTTGGCTGTTTTGCTGAAACCTGTGGGTTCTCATTAGGAGCTCAGGAGATGCAATGTACTGCATCCTGCTTACAATCCAATCTCATGAAGAAACTGGTGCTCTTCTTCCACTCTTTGTCCCTTAGCATGGCATTTCCAACCTGCCCAAGTGAAAAGGTGATACATTTAGTTGCAAATGTCACAGAAACACACATCTTGCTACAGGCTGAGCCAAGATACTCCAAGCATTCAAGTCCAGCTAATAGGCATCTCCTCACTTTCCCAGATGTCCCACTCTGTGTGCACATCAGGACAGCTGTTGAAGCAGTCACAGAAACCCCACCTGGGATGGTCAACCACAGAAATGGAACAGAGGCAGAGAGGAGCTGAGGAAATCAGTCACAGGAAAGCTGCATCAGAGTTTAAAATTCTGACCAAACAGCACTTAAAAACCCAAACTTGCTGCTGGACCAGACAAGCGGATTACTCACACAACAAAAATTACTCATGTGCCCAGGGCAACAATGGCCTCTGTGATTCTGGGTCTCAAGAAGGATTTAAATATTAACATTGATATTTCCCCTCAGTTTCTTGTGCCGCGTGTGACTTTTCAAAAGATCAGCTGGACAAATCACTGCAAAACCACCAAAACTGTCTACCAGATGGCGGCCACTGATTAATTT
The DNA here is from genome assembly GCA_009867235.2 of Psittacus erithacus. Classification (NCBI taxonomy): domain Eukaryota; kingdom Metazoa; phylum Chordata; class Aves; order Psittaciformes; family Psittacidae; genus Psittacus; species Psittacus erithacus. Next base: position 8,374 of record WYDI02024902.1, on the reverse strand, counting down.
GTCTTAACTTAAGCCAAAAAGGAAGAAAATGTGATGGGTGGAGCAGTAAAGACAAGCACAATCAACATCCGACCAAATAGGGTTTCCTGTCACCTTGGGAACGACACTGATTGGCACTGCGGTTTCCTGTGTACAAGCTAAAACCAGTAGCAACTGGAGTAACAAGAATAAATGCCAGATAAGAGACTTGGGAATACAACAAAATGATTATAAAAGTCCAGACTAAATCTCAGAAGACAGTAAAGGCAAAACCAAGGGTAAGCATGGGCTGTGGGCTAAACAGAGCAGTCCCTGGCACCTGAGAGGACTACAAAGCTGCACCAGAAGAATTTCTCTGACCAAGGGTAATTTGCCTAAAATATCCACTCCTTGAAATGAATGTCATGTGCTTTGAAAAGCTTTTAGTTCTTCGTGAGAGAATAAGAAAGGGATGTGGGACAATTTAAAACAGAGATGGAGCTAGGAGCGAAAACGTACCATCTACCCACACTAATCTGAAGTAATTTGCAAGATGTGCTAGAGACGCAGGGAAATGGACTGTGGGTGTAAGTTTGGGTGATGGTACATAGTTATGTGCAACTATTTATTTAGATCGTAACGCCCTCGGAGTTTTGCTTCCAAGAGCTCTACCCACAACCAAAACACCTTCCCAACCAGCCAGGAGTCAAACAGTTAAAATAGAGTTTTTAAAGGGTCTTTGTTCAGCTGGTGCCTGAGTTCACTTCCCCGCCAGAGAAAGGGGACAATTCACATTCCTGCCCTCTTCCTACACCGCAGATAAGCAAAGATGTCTGTAATGGGTTGGACAGAACAAACCTTTGTGCAACTCAGAGGTTCAGCGCTTGCAAAAAGCTTTCGGAGTTAGTGTACACTAACAAACAGAAACGTTACACAAATGCAAGCTGGAGGTAAAGCAGTACTCTCTTGAGTCATGAGTACACGTGCCAAAACAGACCCATGGGGCACTCAGCTGGAGGCCCTCAGGGCTGGATCCCATCTTATGTTCCCCATTACTTGGACCAGTTTCTTTCACCTCGGTAGCCCAGGTTTTTAGCCCTTGCCCTTATCCTGTCACCCAGAGTGGAGGTGTCAGCAGCCACAGTGTTGTCTTGTCTTCCAGCTAGTTGAGGCGGCCTGAGGAAGAGGGAAGCCACAATGCCAGGCTGTGGGGAGACCCTGCACTGGAAGGCGCATCACTAAAAGGAACAGCCTGTAAGCAGCTGCTCATGGTCAGGACTGCTTCCCTCATGTCAGCTGCTGCACCAGCTGTGCACTTCATGTGCAAGCTACCTTTAGAAACAGAAGTTAAACAGCGCCAGGAAACAATCGCCGGCACTGCAACTCTGTAATTCATACTGCTACGTATCAAGCCTTGTTTTTAGCCTTCGCCAACCAGAGCATTCCAAAGCAATCCGCTGGCACAGCTTGCGAGCCAGCACATGCGCAAGCCATTCCCAGCAGGCAGTCTGCATCCAGCCCCCGCTCTTTTGGAGGTAAAGGGAGCTTGGCAGTATAGACACTAACTAATCTCTGCTAGCTGGCCTCAGCGCAGTAAGTGTTCTTCAGTGTATTGAATTTATTAGCGCTTCTTACAGTTTAGGACAATATAGCTGAGAGGTCTGCCAAACAAGAGAAATGCATTTTTTAGGTCCTTCAGAAAGTTGGCTTTTTTTATTCTCTCACTCTTCTTAAATGCTGCGGACAAACAGTAGTATATAGGACTTTTACTGTCCTTCAGGTTAAGGGTCTCATCTTTGCTACCTCTCCTTCAGATGGACATGCCAGCTAGTCAGTCTCAATCCAGTGGTTAGGAGCATGGCTGGAGGAAGTTCATGTGCCATGTCCAAAGTGCTCTAATGAGTCAGTGGCAGAGATGGACTGGAGCACAAAAATTCCTGCCTCCCACCTAAAACCCATCCTACTGGTTCCTGGTGCCTTGCAGATTCCTGACAGGGTATCACTGTAAAATGATTCTCCAGCCAGTACTTTCTTGTTGGCACAGAGCTGTGCTTTGAACAATTACACTGACATTTTCCTGAAAACAATCCCCAGGATTTAAATTAAGAATGCAGAAAGCATATTCAGCTCCACACAATAGGGTAAATTTATCCTCCAAATCTATGCAAAGCTAGTATATTTTAGCCAGGAAATTCAAGGCCTCTTCCTGTAAATATATTAAGTTCCCATGCTTGTGTCATAAACTACAAAACCTGGCATGTTTACAGTAGTCCAACTGCAAGGTGCTACCCTCTGAGCATTACTTGAAATGATTACTCACAATGGACGGCTTTGTATAAAGATAACAGATCACACCATAATTATATTTGCAGCGACTGTGCTCTGTGATCTGAAAATCAGAACAGAACCAGGGAGAATTGTTGGAAATTTTTCTCATCTGATTTGGTTGAACAGTGATATCCTGAGATGCAGCTGACATTATAGTAATGACGTAAAAAACACATTAGGCTTTTTACCCTGTTCCCAGCATTCCTCATGAGGTTTTATTTGTTATACGGTACCGTTAAGGCAATGATTCATTTAAATGGATACTGGTTTTCTGACACCAGGAAAATAGGTATTACCGTTAGCGTTTGTCTTCCACAGGATTTCTCATCCAGATGGCAACTGACAAGGCACAGAATACGTATAGGTGGTGAGAACAGTAGTTCAATTTGTGTGTCTATTCAGATTAACTAATAGAAGAGAATAATTATGAATATCAATGTAGGAATTTTCTTCTACCTCCAAACTTGGAGCCCAAACTGTCCATGATTTTCTCTGGAAAGGTGTTACAAGATACAAGATGTTTCTGAGGAAGGATGCCAAAAGCAGACGAAGAACAATTGCTCTCATTATTTGTGTGACTATATGTGCATGTACCTCTTGCTCATACATTTCTGATTCGAACTTTATCTTTGGGCAGTGAGGTGCACAGACTCCTATGGGTTACCTGAATAAGTTTTAAAAATATTTTAAACTGTATTGCCTTTCTTTTCCATCAGAATATCTCCTTTTCTCATCTTTCATGGAAGCGGACAGAGCATTTACCAGATTTAAAATGTATGCTATTTTAACTCTGATTCATTATACTTACAGAGAGCAGAACTCACTGTAAGTGAGTATAGAAAAGAATTCTGCTGTCAATTTAGAGGCATCTTTAGGATGGTAAGAGAAATCTCACTGGCTACAGTCTATTAACTGCGGCATAGGAGTTTTATAGGATTGCAGTGCTAAGCACAGCTCTCACAGTCAGAGTTCAGGCCAAGAATGAGTCCTATTTTTTATGTTTGTAGGGAGTTACACTTGACATTGACTTAGGTGATTTCCCCCCAACTATTCTCTATTCCGATGCCTACTGATTTTCTCTAGAGGCTTCAGACCTGGTTGAGTGTATGTTGTGTGATCTCAGTGAGCTGCCTTCTCGCCTCCAGTTTCGCTCATGCTTGGCATTGTGTGCCTTCTCTTTCAGAGTATCTTCTGTTTTCCTGTGTCCCAGCAGCGCTTCCATACCATTCCAGAATGCTTTTATTTAAAAAATAGTTTATTGTTTATCTGCCAGGTTTTTTCTCTATTTGCCAAACTTTCTTTCGGTTACATTTTCCACTCTCCTGCATCTATTTGCAGAGAAAAAAACCCCAGCACAAATCATATGTAAAATGTAACCTAGTCTGAATGAGAGTCCTGCATGCCCCCAGCATCCTGATATGTGAACATGAGAAGCCCTCCATTTCAGAAAGAATAATTTTCCAACGACTATGTAACACACTGGGAAAACATAGTGCTGTGATTTTTCCCACTGAATATTTAGAGGTAATAGCCACAGTTCTAGGTCTTTGTGGCTAGGATGGAACACAAATGCTTGAGAAGACTTTCCAAAGAACTGTTTGTGGTTTTTAACACACATAGAAGAGCTATTTTCCACATTTTCTTTTCTTCCGTGCATTTTTGCATGCTAGGTAGCAACTAATTTGAACAAAACACTACATTGTACACTAGTTAGTCAAAATACGGTTGTACAGTTGTCCTAGCCACAAATCATCTGGGAACTAAACTCACAGGAGAAGTGTCTGGATGAAAAGTAAATCCAGTTGTAAAACAAGTGAATACTCTGCTGGTGTGGTAGCTTGCTTATATTTATATCCCCACCATACCTGTGTTTTAACAACTCTCTGCTTGGACTAAGAATTGTCAATGCTTGACATGTCAGAATGAAATTTAAATTATCACATCCCACTTCACCAGATTCTGATTTTGGCTGGGATCATTCATATCAAGATGAATTTTGGACCAACCAACAGAATAAAAGGAAGCCTTACTCTGATGAAGGAAAAAGTATATATTATTTGTATAAACCTATAAAAGCATAAGTAGAAAAATAAACATTATTTGTCTACCTCTGTACCAGCCAACGCTATTCCTAGTAAAAACAGAAAGGTTCCGAGAGCCGGATTCTGATGTGAAATCTCAGTTCCACTCCAGTATTCATGTATATGCCAACAGAAGAGAAAAGGATCATTTACATCCTAAATTCAGGCACTGGTGCTATGATATTGTGACAGTTCATCACTGAAGACACCCACGGGAGAACATTAGCTCTCCCACTCTTTGGGTCAGCAACAGCACTGTGTGGGTTGCTGGTGGAGAAGGTCTGCTGCAAAGCAGGAGCAGTTGCGAAAACACCAGGAGAGAACAACTTTGAATCATTCTATACTGAATGATCCAGAGGATGCCAGGAGGCTCTAAAAAAAGCACTTCATCCACCTGGCCCAGCATCCACCATTAGTTGTTATACAAAGGGGTCAGTGCCACTTGTTGTAACAGCCTCCTCACCTCCACACCTCTCCGTCCGCTTTTGGCCACCAGCATTCCATCCCTTCCCAGCCACATGCTGCACATGGGCACGCATCCCCCATCACCAGCCAGGAAAATAACTCGCCCCCTGAGACCGCCCTCACTTCGCGGCCACCTTCCCTCGTCCAAGAGCTACAAGCCAAAGAATCAGAAATGCAGGACACCCGGATGACGGGAAAACGGAAGATGGGGGGGGAAGCTGCAGTGCTTCCCGTCGCCTCTAGGTGTCGCCCTCCGCCGCGCACGGAAGCACGAAACGTCTCAAGAAGCTGGACTCTCTCCCAGGCACGTTTTGATGGATGTAGGTATGCGTGCACGTTTGGCCATTAGCAATTTGTCTGCCTCTGTACCAGCCAGCGCTATTCCTTGTAAAAGTGGAAAGGTTCAGAGAGCCGGATACTGATGTGAAATCACAGTTCTACTGCATGTTTGCATTTCAATACACTCCTCAAAGCAGCACCTGGTGCACAGAGCTGGGAGAGCCAGAGGCAGGCATCACTCGGGTGTTCTGCCCCCTCCTTCAGAGACACAGTCACAAACTGCCCATCTAGAAGGCACAGCAGTTGCCTCACTCCCTAATTGGGCCCATGGTCCACTGATTTCTCTTTGAAGAGATAAACTTTAGTCTGGGTCATACTAAGCATTTAAGGACTTCTTACAAGACCAAGTAGTGACAATTTGTAGGGCATGAATGGGGAGAAGGGCTTTAAACTGTCCACATGCCTGGTCATTAGTGAATGTTGGAGGCAAAATTTATTCCTACAGTAATATGTCTTGCCTTCAATGATTCTGTGTGTCAGATCGTGTGTAAATTTGTTCATACTACAGAATACATCAAATAAATAAGAAATGTATTTAATAATAGGTGCTTATTTCAGAGAAAAAGAAGACATCATGTTCTCTAATGTTCTCTCCCTCATGTCCCCAGACCTTCACATCCTGGAGGCTGAAATAAACTTAGAAGTAGACTTCGGCTGATAAATGTGACTATTGAACATGACAAAAAGAACTTCAGAACATGACATCACAATTGCTTTCACTTTTTCACACTGGCCTATTAGTGTTCTTTTACAGCAGAAACTGAAGTACCCAGTTCCTTCAACTTCTTTTTCTTTAGTAATAAGCTGAAATGCCTGATCTCTTTGATCAAACATCAGGTTTAGTTTCCTCTTTGTATCTCAGCTCTCCATTTTCACACATATGACTCAGAACTTTGTCCTCCCAAAGGATGAAATTTGGTTTGGAAGCATTAAATGCTGAGTTACTATCTGTGGAGGTAGAAATTAAGATCTTAGATCAATACTTTTTATTTTCTTTTTTGAGCAATGGATAAATTTCTTCCCCTGTCCTAAGGACAAAGTCCCTCTACAAATTTCTTCACCTAATCGCTTCCAACTATTATGAATGCTATGTTAGGTACTAGGTATAAACTAGGTATGTGTTCCCCATGCTCATGTGCTTTCTTTTTACGGTCTGGTGGAATGACAGCAATTATCAGAACGTGTTAACTTGCTTCCTCCATTTCTCCATTTTTTTAGCTGCAGTGATATCACAACATACTTTATGACAGCTCTGCCTTTCAGCATTTTTATCGTACTCCCTTAGCTCTGGCTGTAGCTCCTAAAGCCATTGGCAACATCTCTGTCAATGAGATCCCATGGTTCAAGCTGAATCAGGGTTACTGCTCAGCTCTGAGAGTCCTCACAGACAAGGCTCCATTTGCTCTCCTTTTCATTCTGATTTCCCATCATATCTGCATGGTGTCTGCTCTTTCATTTATTGTCTGTGCCAGGGTGGAAGAGTTCAATTGCGTGGCTGCATGCTATGTTAGTTATTCAGAGCACTGATGCTTTATGAAAGCGGCCTGCAGCTATCAGGCAAAGAATGATACAGGTTTCTAACAGAGGAGAGACAGATGTCAGTGTGCATTCTCCTGTGGGGAAAATAACTAGTCTCATAAAAAGAGCACTGGCCCAGTTTTTGAAAGATAGGCAAAAGCTCTGGTGCCCATTATTTCTGAGGAGCTGCACACAAGGGTCGGATTCATCACCAATCTCTTCCTTCCCTGTTTTGTAATGCCCGCAGATCTTAGACTGTACCCCAACCATCATGGAAAGCTGGATTTAAGAAGAAAAATTATCTAAAGGTGATATGGAAACAGTGTATGGGATTGGAAAATGCATCAGTTAGTGTAAATACTGGAGTAAACTTACACTGCTTGGTGTAAATATTTCTTCTAAGTTTCCCATATGCTAGGGACTCCTTGACAGGGAGAACACCCTTTGCTGACAAAACATAACCAGCCCTTGTGTCCTCTGCCAGGATCCCATGATCAAACCAGGCAAAAATGAATGGAAAATGAAAAACTGTTTCTTTGGAGTAATTGCTGGAAAAGGGAAGAAACAAGTTAGCAAAAAGAATTCCAGTACTGCAGTTAATCTCAGCCCAAACTTCTGGACCTATGCTCATATTAAAAGGAAAGGAGAGAACACCAATGAGATGGATATTAACACACCAAAATCCCACCTCTTAGATGTCTGTATAACAAAGTCTCCCATCCATTGACAGAGAGACATACGAAATCACGCAACATGCGTGTAACAAAGCAGAATAAATCCCGCATGTGGCAGGCACCATCCTACCTTTCCTGAAGCCCCACAGATTTCATTCTGAAAGGAGACGGACTGGCACACAGGGGAGGTTTGAGCTCAGGAACACACTGGCCTTGAGGGTCCACTACCACATTGACAACTTTTGGAGCCTGCTCAGGCTGGACCATACTGCTGGTGGTCTTAGACTGAGAAGTCGGCAGGGGAAGGGGTGAGAGGTGGATCTCCTGCTTCTTTTCCTTCTCTGGCCTCAGTGACAGCTGGATCTTCTCCTTTAATCTGTACAGAATCTACAGAAATAAAGAGGAAAATCCAATCTCAGTTCCCTGCTAAACAATGTAAGAAAGGTATCACAAAAGCTGGATAAGACAGCTATACACGGCTTCCATTTCTAGAAAGTAAGCCACAAGTTGTGTTATACAGCATTTCCCACAAAAAGATAAGTATTTCTATAGCATAAACCACAGTGTATACACATGGGAAGAAGAGATTTTAAGAGTTCTTATTGTGACCAGTAATTATGTGTAATACCAGCAGTTGTATTATTAAAGGGACAAAAAAAATAGAATGGAAAACAGAGAAGACACTGTGAAGAAGAAAATACTGTTTAAAAAAGTAATTGTAGAAAAATTTGTAAGAACTTTAACATAAGACAATGGCACAAAATAAAATAGATGCTTATGATATATACACGTCTCAAGTTGTAACAGCTTCATTTTGTTTTAGAGCAGATGTTCTTAAAAGCACTTACTCAACCCCACTTGTAGCACTGTGTGCAGCTCTGGTGTCCTCAACATAAGAAGGACATGGAACTGTTGGAGCAAGTCCAGAGGAGGACCACGAGGATGATCAGGGAACTGGAGCACCTCCTGTATGAAGACAGGCTGAGAAAGTTGGGGCTGTTCAGCCTGGAG
>WYDI02024901.1:0-44150 GCA_009867235.2 Psittacus erithacus | reverse complement strand
TGGGCACCCTGTGCCAGCGCCTCAGCACCCTCCCAGGGAAGAGCTTCTGCCTCAGAGCTCATCTCAGTCTCCCCTCTCTCAGTTTACATCCGCTTCCCATCCTGCTTTGTTCAGGCTGATTTCCGTGACCATCCTTCTCTTGGTAAATCAGTCCTGGTTTTTAGGACTCATTTTGTAGGACTTTAGGTTTATGTTAAACTTTCCAAAGAAGATAATTCTGTCCTGTCAACCTTTTACGCTTTCTGGCCCCAGCACGAACAGCTGAATTCTCCTGCTTGTCTCATTTTGAAATACTTGGTATGACAATACCTTCTCTTTAGCTCCTCAGTTCCACATCAGAGCTGATGGGATGCTTCAAGTGTTGGTTTTACAAAGCTGTGTAGGTGCTTATTTTCTCAAAGTCAGTTTGTAATTTTGCCCTGTGAGTAATCAGCAGGGAGGGAAGGCTCTGATAAGGTTTGTCTTTCTGTTACAGCACTTGAAGTGCTCTACAGCACAGGCACAGTGTGACTGAGTTCAGCTGATAGCACGCAGTTCTGTGTAAGGTCTGGCTGAACAGGAAAATGCTCTTTAAATCATCTTCGTGCTGAAAGAGCAACCAGTTCAGATGGGTGCTTTTACAAGGTGTGGTGAGCAGACATGGCTGCTAAAAGGGAACAGTACTGGTTTCTTCTCCCCTTCCCCAAGAGATCTGCCATTTCTGCTGGCTACAGGATATTTCTGGCCAGTTGTTGGAGGCGGTGGCAGGGGGGGATCACTTTGTGCCATTTTAATGTATTACATCTGCTGATTAAAAAGTCTGCCTGATCTGAGGTCAGGGTGAGACGGGACCCTTGAATCGCATCCAGGAATGGGCTGCAGAGAAGGAAGAAGTTAAAGAAGGGTGGGAAGAGGAGTGAAACTTCACTGTTTTTGCCGGCTGTGAGCTGTCATGACCTGCAGCTGCTTGTGGAGCGTGCTTAGGCTGATGGGGAATGAACCCATTGGACATTCTGACTGTAGTCGGAAATGGAGGAGGGATGTTTTACCTGCGGTCCCTCTGTGCCTGAGAGGAAGGGCACAGGCAAGGGAGTAGGATGTGCACATTAGAGAAGCACAAGCGTCTTCAGGCTTCCCCTTTAACAAGTCTTAGTGTGGTTCCAAACGTGGTACTTGCAAAATGAGCTGCTTTTCTGCTTATGCTATAGTGCTAATTCCTGTCTTTTACCTTTACAGACTGGCCAGAACCCAAAATGATAACGTTTTCAATGGGTTTAGTTCCCTGCTTGGCTCATCAACTAGGTCCACAACTGTTTATGCCACATAAAACCAATAGTAGGAATGAGCAAGAGACTGAGATGCAAGACTGCCTTTATGGTAGCAAGCTGTGCTTTGATTTGGCAAAAGTCAATGTGAACCACAGTCTTGGCTTGGTTCTTCAGCTATTTCTCTTAGTATCAGCATCTTCTTAAGGAGCTGCTGACCCCTTAGTGGTGCTGCAGGTGAATGTGTTGGGTGAACTGCATCGGAGAACTGACTTCAGTTTGACAATCCTTGTTGTTGTTTTGTGTGTGTGTCCATACCAGTTCTCTGTGATTTCCCCACATGATCTCACCAACAGCAGTAGGAGCCTGGCTAAGTCTCTCATTTCCTGATGTTTATTTTGCAGGGTGCAGCTCTTCTGTTCTGACTTATGAGAGGATGAAGGGGCTGCGTGTTATCTGCCCACCCCTTCCGTGTTACTGATACAACTTGCCTGTGTGCTTGCTTGAATTGGGAAACTGATCCAGGTTAAAAATAGCTTGTGTGTAACTTACTTGAATGTGTCAGAAAGATGTCTGCCCACAGCGTAATGTCACTGCTGCTCTGCAGAGCAAGTGGTGCCTGATAACGTTGTCCTTGTATCTCGCTCCACCTGAGGATGGGGAAATCATGCACAATAGGGACCTTTCCTCTGGATGTAGTTTAAGTGGCAGTCAAGTTGGTATTACTGTGGGTTGCTGGAGTAAAAACAGTTGGGTTTTCTTTTTCTCCTCCGTTGCTTCATTCCCTTTGCTTTACTAGCATCCCAGTTACCGCTGCTGGAAAGTAAGTTAGTTCAGGTCATGGATCTGACTAAAGAAAACCCCGGTTTTGGTGGGTTTTTTCCCCTCCATTTTGTGGATGAATTGGAGAGGAAGTGGTAACTTTTTTAGCCAGGTGGTTGTGCTGCTGCATGTTGGTAGAGCCGATGTAAGGGAAGTGTTGGGAGCCCGCATGCTAGAAGGGTATATGCAGAATTGTGCCTCCTGTGGGCTGTACAGTTGCACTGGGTTGAGTATACCACTGGTGTAACTTGTTTTATTTACTAGCTTCTGTAATCCTTAAGTAGGGGTAGATAAACAGCTTGCAGAAAATGTCCTCTTGTTAGAGACTTAAGCCAAGTTACCAACGCTTGATTTTGTAAGGAAAAGGTTGGCATCAAATTCTAACGTGGAAAACCAGGAGACATTTACCCCGTTGCCAGCAGCTTCCCAGAAAGGAGTTTTATCAGAGGATTAATTGCCTCAGTATTTCTTCTTAAACAGTGCAGCCCTGTCACGCCAAGCAGTGCGGTGTTGGTAATCACCTGTATCTCTTAGCTCTCATCTTATGAAAGGTTTTTGGTAACTAAAAATGAACTTAAATTTCCTCCCAAGTCAGCAGAACGTTTTCACCAACCTCATGGTCTATCTCCAGCTGTAATAGTAGCAACTGTCATTCAGAAGTGTGGCTTTCACTCCCTTCGTGCTTCCACATGCCTTCTCAGTCGTTGTACTGCCGGTGTTGGAGCCTACATCTACATTTAGTCCATATAATATCCTATATAAAGGCCATTAAATTTGTTCATCTCTTCTTGGACCTGCTGATGCTGCCTGCTTTCACAGCCTGTTGTGACAGCAAGTTCAAGTACTTCGCTGCCTGCTGAATGAAGAGGTATATTCTTCATCTGCTTTAAACTGGTCCCTTGCTGCTTTCGTCAGCTACCCCTTAGCTCTCATACTGCAGGGTTTGAGAACACCAGTTCTGCCTTCCGCTCATCTGCTGCACTCCCTCCTGTGGCTTTGTCCCTCCAAACTGAGGAGACCTTGCCTGGCGCGGGAGCTGCTCAGTCACCGTGAGCCTTCACCTGCCTTTCTCTGTGCTTTCCTTGACACGAGTGTGTCCTCCGTAAGAGGTGAAGGTCAGAACTGCACACAGTGCCCGATGTGAAGTTCTTGTGTTGTGGCAAAGCAGTGTCCTCTGTCTAGTTCACAGTGCGCTTCTGATGACTCCCAGTGTGTATGGGCTGCGGTAGCACATCGAAGCAGTGCGTTAAGGGGTCTGCCGACAAGGACTTTGCTGCTCTTTCCTCAGTTGGAGGCTTAGAAATGAGCCCTGTTATCTACCATGTTGTCCTTATTTGCTACTTGCCCAAACTCATCCTCGTGAAACTGTTCTGGAGTCGCTAACTTAGTATATTCCATAGCTCTGGTTTTCTGTTGTGTCAATTTGGAGGAAGCTGTGATAAAGCAGGAGCAGCATGGAAACAGGGAAGGATCTATTGCTTAGCAGTATAAGCATGCAAAGCATTTTACATTGACTGGCTGTTACTCTGTAGCCTAGTTAGCGGGGTCTGAAAAAAGCTGTATGGTCAAGGTTAGAGGACAGTGCTGAGTGAGCTATAACCATGGGAACCAATGCTTCTGGGTCTTCCTCAAATATGTTAAGAAAACATTCCATTCCAACCAGTTACAGCGAGCTGAATCCTGAGGTATTCTGCTGGGTATAACAGATTATTAACATGATAAGACAAATGCATGGCAAAATAAACCTTAATTTTGCTTGATAACTTTTCCAAAGCATCTCTCCAGCAAGGCTCTGAATAAATGGCTTGACTGTTTTGATAGTATATTTTTAAAGCAAATTCACATACCTTCATCTGTCTGCATGGTTTAGAGGATCCTGGTAGTGCTAGAGGCCTACTTTTTGGATTGAAGTCCATACAAGTGTCCTGCATGTGTTTTGGGCAAAGCAGCCTGTGGCATGGTAAAAGCAGAACCTTGAGAAGGAACAGGATGTGGTGGTAGATAACATAGGTTTATGTTTCTCCAACTCCACCAGCTGGAAGTCAGAGGGCCCTAAAACATGAACACAAGGTGAACTGCCCAGGTACCCTCTCCTTCATGCTGTGTTTTGTTGCTCCTGTGTTTTCGTGGTAGCACTTGTCTGTCTGTTTGAAAACTCAGCTTGGAAAGTGCCGTGCAGCAGTATGATGCTTGGAAATGCTACCTACCCAATGCGAATCAAATCATCCTGTGAGTGTGGAGACTCTTGCTAGATAGAATATTGCAAATGGGGCGTATTTGCATCCATAATATAACTGCTGTGTTAGTCCTAGGTGACACATAACAAACCTATTGTCTTGTTACGGAGGGGCTTTAAGGGCATTTTGGATAGTGCTATTTCATTAGTTCCCTCACTGTCCAGGAATAAGCTTTCCTTATACAGATCAATGGTACCTACAAACCTGATGTACGCTCAAGAAACAGATCAGGAGTGTCTTGGCAGAGGTTTGGTTGGTGTTTGTCTTGTTCTTGTGTTCCCCCCATAGGTGGTGGTGAGCCCTGCCCTGGATAGCAGTGGGGCTCATGAGTACAATTGCCAAAGCTGAGCTGCTGTAATGATGTTCTGTTCTCCTGAACAGAAATCCACAGGATGCTGCCCCTAATAGTAAGCAGATTAACTGTGTGTAAATGTTGCCACTGAAATTAGCTGGCATGACAACTGCTGCATCACACAGTTAATGTTGGAAATCCTCTTGGCTTAATTGTACGCTTCCACGCTGTTTCTTGGTAGGTGCTTAAGTCATTATTTAGAATGGATAAACAAAATTGGATGTTTTCATTAGGGAAGAGCTATCCCTTTTCAAGTGCTGTGTGAGAGACTTGGAGCTGTGAATGCTGTCAGAGAGGAGGCACGGGCTGTTTTCCTTAAGCCTTTGTCTAACTCAGGAGTCGAAGATGAGCTCTCAGTCTCTCGTGTGGTAGCAGTGATTGTACATAGAGTGTAGGGCAGACCCAGGCACTTTGCCCTGAGCCAGGCGTGATGAAAGGTGTTTGGGCTTCATGTGTTGTGGGCTCTGACAAACGTCACAACTTTGAGTCTGAAACCTTTGGTGTTGCAGACTCAGCTTGATAAATAAACAGACCCCAAATAAAACTTCAAGCAAGGCTTTTATGTACTCTTTTAGATACATATATAGTATATACATTTTCTTTTTCCTCTGCTATTTTATGTGTGACATGCTATATTATGTATAACCTGCTGACATATGGTCACTCTGGAGAGTAGCACTTCTCTTGTTTATCCATATGTGGCATCTGAACTTCAACCAGGTTATGGGCTTCCCTTTTCCACTTGTTTTGAAATTGCTCTGCAGAGGAATATGCAGAAATAGTGTACTTTTAACAAGATATTTTCTCTTTCTTGATTGGTTGTAGATTCCATCTGTGCAATCCATAAGTGTTCTTATTTAGTTAGACATCTGGTTTTCGACCTGCCTGCATGGCACTGTGGAGCATTATCAGGTTAAGCCTGACCTTGCGTGGGTCAGGGTTTCAGCTTGTGACAGAACCACTGTGACTGAGCAAACAGTGGAGCGTGGCTTCAGCCTGAAGCACCTATGGAATAATGCAGGTGGGGCTGTGGCTGATGCCTCACTGCTGAAAAGGGAGGTGCAGCGTGGAAAAGGGAGCACGCAGGTGGGAGGGAGCAGTGCTCAGAGACTCACAGCCCGGTTGGTGTTGAAGGGACCTTAAAGCTCATCCAGCTCCAATCCTAAGAGCTCATCTCAGTCTCCCCTCTGGCAGGTTAAAGCCATTCCCGTTGTTCTGTCCCTACAGGCCCTTATCCAAAGCCCCTCTCCAGGTTCTTGTAGCCCCTTTAGGCACTGGAGCTGCCCTAAGGTCTCCCCTTCAGGAGCCTTCTCTTCTCCAGGCTGAACCAGCCCAGCTGGGATTTGTGGCCTTCGAAGTAAAGATGTCAGAACCCTGTGTCTATGTGTGCGTGCACATACTCTGGCCTAACGCAGCTGAGGTCCAGTGATTTAATCTAAGCTGTTGATGGAGGTAGATTTAGCCTGTGCTGTCTGCCCTAAAGCAGTAACTGCAGTTCCACTGGTTGAGGTGGTGGTAACAACATAAATCACCACAACTGTCTGCAAAGTGAGTTTGTTTCAACCCTGCCTTGGATTAAGCCACACAAATGCTGGTTTGTACAGATTCCTTGGACATGATGAAACGCTGCTGGGTCTGATGCTGCTTTCCTGCCAGAGCAGAACATCTGGCATGTTGTTAGTGCTGTGGGAAGTACCCCTGTATTTAGCTGCCCACCCTCTTTTGCCCCTCTCCTCCATATAGCCTGGCTGACCTCCCTGGGGAGGCGGGAGAAGGCTGCTGAGGTCTGGGATGTGTTGGCTGCATATGTATGCAGAGACACAGTCAAAAACCTTCTCCTTTCTACCCTCTGTGTTGTCTGGCACTTCAATTATTTCAGTTAGAGTGAAGAAGTCTTTGTGGGTGGAGAGGGATCTTGTAGGTAGCTAGAACCAGTCCCACGGGTGACTCGGATACTGGAAAAGAGACAATGTGCCGGAGTTCTATTTTGGAAGTGCTTGACCTGGTTTCAGGCAAGATTTATCTGGTTTTTAGCATTTTGGCTTTGAAATGTATCAGAATGGGAGCAAGAAAGATGAAATGAATTTGGGAAAAATCGCCTGAGAAGAAATACACCTTCCTTTTCTTCCTGGCTAAACACCAGGCTGCAGAGCGCCTGCAGTGTGAGCTTCAGAGCAGAATTATCTCTTCTCTCTCAACCTGGTAGGGACTGCAGCAATTCCTGTGAAAAATTAGGTTATTTTGCCCACGAGCAAGCTATGGAACCACAAATGAAGTTGCAAATGTGCATTGTGTTGTGCACGGAAACTGTTAGTGTGTTCATTGTGCTGGGTTCTCTTGACCTGTGGTGAACAGGGGCAGCTTGTTGGCAGAGGGACCAGCTCCTCTATGCTTACCACAGGAGAAGACCATGCACATGGGCATTGACCACAAAGCTGTGAGGACACTGACAAGCCTACGCCAGAGCAGTGTTTTCATCTACCCAGAGCTTCAGTTTAATTGAACACTTTCTGTGGGCTTAACCAAAGGAAAATGTGTAATGCCAGCGGGGTAAGGAGAATGACTTGGAGCATGTTTGAACTTCACTTACCGCTAACAGCAATGCTTTGTTAGCTTTGAAGGGAGCATGAGAAGTCGTGGCGGCAGAGCTCAGTGGGCTGGTTCCAGTGGTTTGAGTCAGCATGTTGTTGTTATAGGGACCGGAGAGCCAGTGGGATACGTTTTCAATCCTGCAGATGGTTAATGACAGGTTTCACAGACTTAGGAACTCCGTAACTATGTGGAGCAAGACCAGAGCCAGATGCCGCGGATGGGAGATTTCAAAGGAATATTCAGAAGTTGCCAGTGGGAGCTGAACTCTGAAAAACATGAAGTCATTCTTGAAAGGGTTCACGTTTGTTAAACCCCATGTGAACAGCCACCTATTTCGTGAGGCTGATGTTGGTGCGCCCCGGTGGGAAGGATGCTGACTAGATGTGGGCTCACATTCGAAAGAAGGAAGCTTTTGCATGCAGACAGGGGAAAGCACTGTTGCTGTGTTGGTGTGGCGTTGTGCTCCATGCGTGTTTCTTCTTTTTATGCGAGTTTTAAATAAAACCTTTTGGCTTTTTCTCTTTCAGAATCGTAATGAGATAAAAAATGGAGCGATCCTTCGATTAACAACATCTCCAGTGAGTTACTGCTCTGTTCTGTTCTCTCCCTTCAAAGTGAAGGCTTGATTTGTAAATCATTGTGAAGTGATGTATGTATTTTTAAGCTTTAGCCGCACTGTATCCCACAATCCCTCTGCAACGGAGGATGATGGTGTGGTCACAAGATGACTGTTTTGTTCTCCAAGTTATGGGGACAGGGGCGGTATCTCTAAGAGACATTTGGAGATAGGGTTGGCACAACTGTGTGGTTCTTGTCTCTCGCTTCTCTTTCCCTTCTGGGAGCAGCTTTCATGTCCAAGATCCCTCTGCTACCCTCCTGGCACTGCAGCATCATTGAAGTTGCTCCTTTTCAGCCCCAGAGCTCAGAGCCCGGAGAAAGAGCTGGGAGTTGAATCATGCTGGGTAGCTTAGGTCAGGGCTTTCCTGCTCGCTGTGTTTCTATTGAGTGAGCAGCAACTGCGATGCTGAGGTGTTACTGGTTTGGTTTTGTTTTCAGCACCATCTCCTTGCCAGCTCCTCAGAACACATGGCACAGTTGCTGTTTTCCTGCTGAGTTGAGCAGGACTGTTGCCACGCGCTGAGAGTCGCTGTTAGTCCCTGAAGATGTATGTCTCGCGCAGCAGCAATCCCATTTCCTTGCTAACAAATGTAGCGTGCCATTAAAATGGTTTACCTCTTCATTTCTGCAGATTCAAAGCACTCTTATGGCCAAACTCTGCCACCCTGTACGGCAGCTCATTTGAAACAGGCAAGACAGAGCTGTGCTGGTTTAACCTTTGCCTTCTGTTGAACCTTTTAAGAGTAGGGTCAGTTACTGCCATAAAATGGGAAAACTTCTGGATAGAAGCCACTCAGAGGTTATAGGTATGTTTGTGAATGGATCTCTTTTCAGTGAGTAGGGCCTAGGCTCAAAGTAAAGAAACGGAGCAGTGTTGGCTGTTGCTGACTTCCCAAGTTCTCCAAGCAGCATGTGCATTTCCATAGCTCTCCAGCCGGCTTAGCCTGATGATGGCTTATACTGGACTTAGGAGATGGCTGAATTTGCTCACAGTTTTGTGTAAAGGTGGAAATTGAAGAAGCCAATATGGAAACTTTTGTGCACTATTAATCTACAGGAGTGCGGCTTCTTAACAAAAAGCTCTTCTAAGCAGCAGCCAACTGGGAAAAGGCATTTCTGTTGTCCTTCATCACCTTTTTCAGTGGTCATTATATACAGACCTTTGCAGTCATAGGAATAAATAACAGTTTAAGTCCATGGGTGTGTCAAAGTCTCTGTTACTGCATATGTCACCAGAACAGCCTTGTACATGGGGAAACCACAAACTGGTGAAGTAAACCCCCTTGGGTGGAATTTCCTCAGAAAGAGACAGCCCCAGCGCCAGCTCATCCTAACCTTTGGGACTTCTGAAGAGCAAATATCCCCTCCACTGGGAAAGGGCTGTCTAATGCCCAGACTTGGGATCTCATGAAATCAAAACGACATCTGTGGTTCATCAAGAGCCAATGTGGTCCAAACACACTGCATCGTTCTTTTGTGTGACCGCAGCATGGAGTGACAGCAGGAGATGACTCATGGAATCATTCCCTGTCCCAAAATCCACAGTCAGCTGCACCAGGCAAAACAGCAGAGACACTGTGCTGTGACTGCTGTATGGAAATGGCTGGCCCTCTGTCTGTCCTCAGGGTCACTCCTGCAACTGGAAACGTCACCTGCAAACACAAAAGGCAGATTTCGGGTTTATAGGACTTTCTGCTACTACTTATGGGTGGGAAGATGGGGCTTTGCATAAGCTTCTCTTCAGCGTGTTCTGTTACTTCGGTGCTTTGCCTTAGGATCAATCAACCAAGACGGGGCTCCCTAGGGCACTGAGCTATGACTTGTTCTCTACCAAGTTATGGATCACTCTGACACTGGCCTGCAGTTATAAGTGACTCAGCCATCCTGCTGGCAGACAGAAGGCCAGTCTGCTTTCTAATCTTCGGTATTGATATTTATCCCTGAGCCAGTGCTTATTTTGAAACTTTCTGAAGTTTTTAAGAAGTTTTTCCCGGAATCAGAGAGGTGGCTTGGGAGGAGGCTTCAAAGGACGAGATTGGGGTTTGTCAGATTAGAGAGTATTTGTGTTCTTTAATTAGACATAAAACGAAGTTCTGCATGTTCCCACCCCACAATAGGATCTTTGCTTTGAAGGTGCTGTTGAAGTGGTCATCATAGTGATACCTAAAATAGATAGATTAAAGGCTTCCAAGCTGTGGTTTTTAGGCTGGTGACCCGCACAATGCTTGTTGGTTACCCTGGAAAGCTCGCAGGCCATCTGTTTCCATTTTTCCTCTGAAGTTAGGTATGAGAGCAGCAGTAGTTAGAGGAGGTAATGTGTAGAACAGGCTGCATGGTAGGCTCCTGCAGGATGGGACAGATGCTTTCCTAGCTGCTAGAGCTGGGCTTTCTCACCCTGTGGAAATACGAAGATTCTGAAATGCCCCTTCCCCATTTTTTTTCTCTATCCCACATCAATATAAGGTTGAAACGATCTTCACCCAGAAGAGGGAAATCACACCAAAAACGCTTTTTGAAGAGGTGGAGGAATTAGAGACGAAGGAGAGGAAGATTGAGAGAAATGGAGAGGAGCCCCTTAGGGATTAAGCAGGGTCTGGGATGTGTCCATGTAGTTCCAGAGGGGCCCGAGCTGGCTGCTTCCTGCCTATTGTGGACAAAACAAATCTGCCCTGAACTTCACAAGCCTTTTGAGGGAACTTTCTTCCCTTGAAGGGTCAGGAGGGATTGTTCTGACCAGTTCTGAAGCTGCGTGGACTTCACATGCTTTCCTAGTGCTTAATTTTCATGCAGTTTATGTCGTGACGGCCAGAATCTGGCTAAACCCATTCATGGTTGCTTGTCTGAGTCATTGAAAATTGGGTGAGAAGGATGAGATCAGATCTGTTTGAGTTCTGTTGTCATTAGCCTCAAATTGTGTATCCCATACCCAGAGCGGGTGCTATTAAAGAGTAAAAGGTAGTTTTATCTTGAAGTAGTAACTCAGCATTTTGGGGTTGGCTTTTCTGAGATTAGGTTCTGAAACTGAACTTTCCAAATCTAAATTTTAAATACTTTCTCTCTTTTTTTAATCTCAATTTTAGCCGATTTTGTGTGCGTACGGGACCTTTGTCATTGTTAACATTGCGAGGGCAGAGGTGCATTTGCAGCGTGCGGCTCAATCCGTTCTGAACGCTGCCTTCAGAGCTGTGCAGCGTGGCTACTTTAAACTGCTTTGAGCTGAACCTCTGCACCGGGCAGTCGTTGGGCCTGGTGGGGGTTTGAGCTGCCTCTTTGTTTCAGGAGCTCTCTTTGGAAGTTGGTGTGATTTTTCTAAACAATGCTATTTTTTTCCTCCCTAAGCCACTCACCACAGAGCCGCTCTGTTTCCTTGGTAACTTGAGTACAGATTGGATTTCTCTCATATTATCCTTGCTCCTGTATCATCTTTCTTACTTATTTTTAACCTCACCTATCATCTTTCTTAGCAATTCTTTGTGCTCTTGTGTGTGTTTGTAGTTTTCCGTGACTTGTTTTCCCCCCTTCGTCCATTTGCATTTCTGAAGGGGCTCATCAAAACTTTCTTACGCAACATTTCTTTGTATTTGAGCATATGTGACAGCTGAAATGCCAGATTGCTATTGTCTGCTTTGTGATGCCCATATTCCAGTGGATGGTGGGTAGGTGGATGAGTAAATAAGCTGTAATTGCTCCCAAGTATGAGACTGTTCCAAAAGGACGGTTTTGTCCTGCAGTGCAGCAACTTTTAGTGTGTGCAACGGCAGGGTTTCTTCAATAGGAACCTGTAAGTCCTTGCTCAAATAACTAATGATTTTGAAAGGATGCTAAAATAGTGGAAAATGAAATGGAAAGAACTGTCATCTCTGTTAAGATTATTACATACATATTTTAATTCAGTGGTTTTTAACAGAACTGATTATTTCAGCACTTGCTTGAATGTAGCTGCTTGGGCACTTATAAAGCATGCCTTGCTCATGAACTGTAAACCTTGAAGGCTGAGTCATAGGCAGCCTTTCCTGCTGGAATGTTTATGATGCCTGATCATTTGCTTTTATCACATGCTTTGCTTTGGTCCCCCTGGCTGGAGATTGGTTGAGTTCTTAAACCTGGAAGTTGTTTGTAGGCAGCCATTAGCCTTTCTAGCCTGAGCAGTCATGTAGATAGGGGTGTTCATTAATAGTCACCATAGTGTTTTCCTGATTTACAAATGCGAACAACATGGGGTTCTATTTATATGGGATCTACACAGATGAGGAAATTTAAGGGGGGTTTTAATCTATTTCTGCTCTTTGTGTAAAAGTTTGGGGATTTGGTCTATAATCTTTGATCTACAATTGCTTTAACGTGTGCCCAACATAATAAATGTTGACACGTGTGTCTTAATGTTCTTTATGTTCAGTAAGTGCATAAATATTTGCAGGTCTAGCCTATGATTGTGGTTGTGTTTCTCATGTAATGGGGAATTGGTTATTACTGAACCGGGAACGCAGACCATGGAAGTCAGTGAGCCATGACAGGTAACTTTTGTATTTGCCTGGTCACAGTACAAGAGAGAGATTTGGGAACTGAAGTTGTTGTTTGTCTTTTTATAGATAAAGGTTTAATCTCATGTTCTCAGGTTTCCAGAGGCATAGTTTGAATAGTAAGCAAAAAGGATTGTTTCCAATGCAGCGGGAGGAAGAATTGCTTCTCAAACAGTCATAAATGGCTACTGATTGCATAACTTATTTTAGGCGTATTTATATAATACATACAGCCATGCATCTGTAAGGCTTTTATCATTGGTTTCGTGTGCAGCTCTAGATGTGACCATTTCCCTGTTTCTCCGTTTCTGCCTCCTTAACTGTGTACAGTGATTGTGTAGGACTGCCCTGTGCATTACTTTTGTGCAAAGCTTTAGATGTAGAACCTGTGCTTGAGTATTAATGTAAAAATGTTAACAATTAATGTTTTTACTCATTAAAATGGAATCTCATCACTTACCTGGCATCCGGTGCTAGCCAGCCTTGGAGGGAGGGCCTGTTGAATC
The DNA here is from genome assembly GCA_009867235.2 of Psittacus erithacus. Taxonomy (NCBI): domain Eukaryota; kingdom Metazoa; phylum Chordata; class Aves; order Psittaciformes; family Psittacidae; genus Psittacus; species Psittacus erithacus. The sequence goes on along the minus strand of WYDI02024901.1, from coordinate 31,259 downwards.
TGATTTGCCTATGTTTTTGGCATGTGGCCGCCCCTCCTTTGCTTTGTGATGTGTGTGCAGTTGTAGGTGAAGAGGCAGTAACACGGCAGAGGCAGCAGTTTAAGCCACTGTGATGTTCCAGCGCTGAGTGATTTGAATTAAACCACCGAAACGGTCAGTACAGAGCTGTGGTTCCTGAGGGTCTGTGCGCCCTTTCTGTCGCAGAGTGTTGGATAATGTGGCTAATTACCTCCAGGGCAGACCGAAGTACTGGAGGCCTGCTTTTTGTGAAGGGTTAGGAAGAAAACAGATTGCATAATGGCACACCAGCAGTTTGAATCAGTGGTCCGAATTCCTGCCATAGCACATGAGTGTTTGATAGTGCCTGCACTGGGATTGTGTCCTCCCTCCTGTCCTTACGTGCTGTATTTTCCATTCTCTACAGAAACCCTGCGTGTATCTAGGTAATAAGTTGCTTTCAAAGTATGCACGAAGTATTCAGTGGCAAAGAAATGATAATTCGATCAGTCAGGTCCCTTGATAGGCTGATCTTGGGATTCCGAACCTGAGGAAATGACTGAGCCTGAGCAAGTCACATCGTGGATTTAGGTCATTGGTTTCCTTTTTAAGCTGACAGTCTCGTCGAGCTGCTCCTTTTAAGCATGGCTGCTCCCTAAGGGCAACCCTTCTGGAGTGCCTGGTTTAAAGGAGGCGTGCAGCTTGTGCCTCTTGACAGCCTTTGGAAATGCTGGGGCTTCAACAGCACACGTTTTACAAGCTTCCTGTCCTCCTTCCTTGCTGAAGAGGAGAGCAGTTAGAGCCGTCCTTCATTTGCTCCGACAGCCGTGTTTCTGTTAATGCCCTCAAAGGGCTCTCAGAGGGGCAGGTGTTATATATTTATTTGTTCTTACCTGCATGGTGTTTCGGTGAGAGCAGGGGCATGGCAGCGAGCTCTGCTGCTGCTCTAATGAGCTGTGCTCGCTGTCCATCCACTGATGGGCTGTAAATCATTAAAACAGCTCCCTGGTAAGCACTCGGAGCGTATTTCATCTGGGTTTCATTTTTTAATGCAGTCATAAGTGAGCTGCACTCTCCATAAGCACGTATGAGTGCTATGGTAACAAGAGCTAGGAGGCTTCTGAGGACTGCATGGTATTCACTGAAGCAATATTTTCACCCATCAGGCACTTGTGGTGACAACAGCCAACATTGCTGGTGCTCGCGTTTCCAGTGCGACACTACCCAGCTGAGACAAATACTTGTTTACTCCTTTAATCAAGACCTGCTTTGCTGTTATCAGTTCTTTGCTCTTCCGATAGTAGAAGGAGCACGGTTTATTGGGTGCAGGGTCTTGCAAAACTTGTTTGATGTAAGGAAAGTACAGCTGTGGAAAACTTTGCTGATGGGGCATTAGCATTGGCGTAGTTAGAGAGAGCCTGTGATGTTAGTAAGCTCTCTTATATGTGCTTAAAACAGGGCTGCGCCGCTTTTGTATCAGCAGAGCGTTGCTTCATGGATTTTTGTGCTGTGTAGAGGGGACCAAGCTGTCTCTGATCTAAGATTATATTTTGGCTTTAGTGTGGTGAATTTCAAAGCTCTCACTGACTTCAGAGGAAAGAGGATTAACTGTCGATAGATAGGCTGGTCTGCCTCATGCTGCTGCTGTGCAGTGTAGCGAGCTGTTAATGCACAGCCCTGTTCTCAGTTATGGTTAGGGGCAGGGCTAGCTCTTTCCCTGCTTGGTATTAATTCATGTGTAGTGGGAGTCTAACTGGGGTGGCAGCAGCCCCAGGTGTTTGTGCTGAGGGCAGGAATCTCTCTTCCAGAAGAAGCGTGAACTTGACCACTAATAATGGGTCGTTAACGTGTATGAAGATGAGTCATTGCTTACACAGCAGTTATAGTTGTGGTGTGAAGGTGTTTGGAGGAAGATCTTCTCCTGTCTCTGCTTACGTGTTCCTTCTCGGTTGCTGCTGTGCTACAGTCACTTACAGTCCCCGTCTGTATGGCCACAGCTCTACTGCCCACATTTGCCCTTGCAGACTTGTTGAGCAGCCTTGGGATTGCTGCTCAGTCACACTGAACTAGGTGGTCTTGTTCGTTTCATTCTCACGGAGTCCAGGAGCTTTCTAAGGACCCACTAAAAGAGCTGCATCCTTCAGTGGGCAGATAGTGGAGGTGGTAACTTCCCAGAAGGTGGAAGAAGGCTCATTAAGATCTAAGGAGCTGAAGTTTAAATTTAAGCAGCCATTTCCAAAGTCAGGGGCATGCAGCTACCGTGGTGGTACTGGATATGCTTCCAACGTGTTTCTTCCCAGAGGTGGGCAGGAATTCACGTTGCATGTGTTCTGAGAGGGAGTCATGTTTGGAGAACGCTTTGCATTTCTTGAGTCTTCCCACGTTGTTGTAACAGGGAGTCTAGAGTAGAAACAGCTCTGCGAAGGAGGGTGTTTGGAGAAGCAGGAGTTGGCTTGGCCTTCTGGTTCAGGTCATGGTAGCGGCTGCTCTGATTAAGTTTTTTGTAGGCGATTATACCAGAGTACTTCACAAAACTCCTATCACCTGCTCCCTGTTGCCCTGGTGAAGGGAAGGGCTGAAGGCAGGATTCGGTGGTTATCCTGTCAGGCAGTGGCATCTGGTTTTATTTCTCCCATAGGCTTTGGCAAATGATACAGCCTGCCAGCTGCTGAAGCTTGAGGGAATATTCTTTTGGTACTGTTTGGATGGGCGTTGCCATTACAGAGAGACTTTGTAAGCCATAGTTTCCCCATTACAACTCAAATCTATTGATAGAGTGGCAGAAAGACCTTTTGGATGACAGGATTCTACCTTTCTACAGATAACTATTTTGGCTGCACCACCTAATACTTAAAGCATAGAAAAGCTCAGGGCTGAAGATGATCTGTTTCTTTTCAATGCTGTCTTAACTGCAGATGTTAACTACAGTCATACTAATTAGAGGATACTTCCTCCCTGTACACACTCCTCACCACACAGGTTCTGTCCAAAAGCTAACTGGAGATCATGCATTAATCTTTCTTTGTAAAAAGGGGAAGTAACCTTGCTGATCTTGGAGGAGATTGAGACGTTGAATTTAGCGATGTTTGTGAAGCCAAGTTATGTAGATAGGGAGCTGTATCTGTAACAGCACGGCGGGCTTTTTTCCTGCCTTCCCTGTTTAAATGTTCTCTGTCTCAGAACCAATCTGCAGAGGTGACCATCTCTGTGAAGAGTGTATTCATTACTTGAACACAAAAGGAATTGTCTGTCAGTGCAGCCTTTTCTTCTGTTTTCCTTCTCCAGCTGAGAAAGAATAAACAATCTCAGCGAAAATAGCTCTCAGCAGACTTCACCATTAATTTGATTTCCTAATGAAACATAATCTCTCATTCACCTTTCGTTCTGTGCAGGTAAGGAGTGGATTTTAGGGAATAGAATTGTGCAAGTATCTGTATATAGTGAGGAGGATTATTTTTCTAAGAAAAGGATCAGCTAGCTACCTATTAACTGAAGCTTTGGGTATTGTGCTCAGGTAAGGGAAAGCTTCAGATTGAAAACATGAGATGTATTTTAAAGTATTTGTATGGATAGAGAGAGACACAATTTAATATCGCTTATTGAAGTATCCCTTTAGCTTTTCATCATCAGTGTTCATTTTGGATTTCACTGTCTCATACTGTATTGGAAGCATTAATTGGCAGAATAGCCTAATATATGTGGATATTGAACTAGCATCAAGTCGTGTCAGTGATAATATCATAGTATTATGTGGGAAGTAATTATTCCTTTGCTCCTTGTAAGAGAGTGAGGTTTTGAATTGAGTGTGAACGAAAGGAAGAGGAGGAGAGGAGCAGAAGGCCTGAACTTGGGCTCTACTGATATAACCTCATATCGTGGTTTAAGTCCAGCCAGTAACTCAGCACCATGCAGCCACTTGCTTACCTCCCCTTTCTCCCCATCAACTCTGGACGGGATGGGGAAGAGAAATAATGTAAACCCCACAGGTTAAGATAAGAACAGTCCAGTAACTACAGTGTAATGCAAAAGTACTACTGCTACCACTAATAATAAGGGAAATAACAAGGGGAGAGAATATAAAGCAAAAATGGGAAAGAAACAATAAACCCCAGTGATGCACAGTACAATTGCTTAGCAAGCACTGTCTGATACCCAGCCTGACCCAAGCAGCGATCTGGGCCTTCTGGGTGACTCCCCCCAGTTTCTATGCTGGGCATGACAGGCTGTGTTATGGAATAGCCCTTTGGCTAGTTTGGGTCAGGTGTCCTGCCTCTGCTTCCTCTCAGCTTCCCGTGCCCCTCCTCATTGAGACTGAAAGCGTGAGACTGAAAAGTCCTTGATTGGAGTGAACATTGTGCTTAGCAACAACTAAAAACATCAGCGTTATCAGTGCTGTTCTCAGACTAAAGCCAAAACACAGCCCTGCACCAGCTACTAAGGAGGAGAAAAACAACTGTTACAGCTGAACCCAGGACACCTCATTAGGACATTATATGGTCTTTGTTGCTAAAGGTCATGAGAAGCGTGTAAACTGAAAAGGAAATAAAAGTGCTGCCATTATTAGAGTGGGATTGTCTGATGCAGTTTGTTTTATTTTCGTGTCTGGTTTTATTGATGTGACACACAAGCTCTTCAAGCCAAAGGCTGTCTTTTGTAATGCTTACCTTTTGCCTGATACAGTGGGATATCTGTCCATTGCTCAGCTAAAGATTCTGCAGCAATCCAAGTAACTATAGGTAATAACAGAGTAACATGAGGAACAGACTGCTGTGAAAGTCATACTTAATAATGTCTGAGCATGCAGGTGTTAAGTATCATTACTATTAAAGATGGCCATTGGTCCTGCTTGCACTAACATCTTACTCATTATTGCCACTGTAACAAAAGCTTCTTTTGTTCTTTCTGTTTCTCTCTCAGGCTCAAAATGCCCAACAGCTCCATGAGAGGATCCAGTCTTCTAGCATGGATGCGAAGTTAGAAGCACTGAAAGACTTGGCCAACTACTCACGGGATGTGACGTTTGCCCAAGAATTTATAAACCTAGATGGGATTTCCCTACTCACACAAATGGTTGAAAGCGGCACAGAGTGAGTATTCTGCTTGAGCTCCTTCTATACCAGGTGCTTTTGTGTTCACTCCCTCGAGTGCCTGAAGCATTTCTGTGTACAGCATCCAAGATTATATAGAATAAAACATCTGAAGAGTTCTGGGCTGCTGGGATAACATATCTAGTATCAATGAGAATGTTTTTAATGTTCCCTAACAATAATCTGGTGAGGATGGGGATTGAGTGAAGTAGGAAGTCGCAAGTGCCCTCTGTGCCATAAAGTTTTGGGAGGCCTGTGGTCCTAATTTTTTCTCTACCTGTTGGAATTTAGATAAATCACTGATAATATATCTAAGGGCTGATATTTGAGTGTGGTCATCTGAAATCTGTGGTTTAAATGTCACGTTACTGAGAACATGTAAAGCAAAACCCAGTGCTCGCTTTATTTCCACTTTTATTGTTTGAATTCTGGCTGGGATTTTTGCAGTGCTTTATTTTCATTTTTATTGTTTGAATTCTGGCTGGGATCTTTTGAATAGCAGTGGCTTTTTGACGTGGGATTGAAAGCTGGCCTGTGAACATGCATTCTTTACCAGAGCATCTTACTAGTTCTCACCATTGGTGAAAATCAGGACAAATAGTTGTGTCTATTGGCTTAATGTGGGGGGTACTAGAGAAAACAGCAACTGGATTGCTGCACTATTAAACTGCATTCTAGCAGCTGCTATTTCAAGTTTTTGCTTTCAAGTAAGTGGTTTAGTGCTCTGCAGTGTCAGGCTCTACTGCACATGAAGAAATCAGCAATACCCACCCTTTCCTGAGAAGGAAAATGCTCTGAAAGCAACTTCTTTATTCCTTGGGGATGTTCAGTCTTGTGGACCAGGCTTCAGAAGTAGGTTACTGAAACCAGTCCAAATCCCCTCACAAATGTGCTCATGTTCCCTTGGGTTCAGGGAAATAAGCAGCATTAGGGAGTAAAGCAGAAGTAGTAAGTGGGTTTGGAATGAAGCGCAAGTTGTCTCTGGTGGTTCCAGTCAAGATGTGCTGGGGGTTTTCCACAGAAAAATTACGTGCTTCCTAGAATCCAGTAGTCCTTAGATTGGGAAATGTGAAAGCGCACTCACCCCTGCCTGTTCTGTGGTCACTGCTTTACCGGGCTTTGGATCCCTACTGCCAAACTGCAGCTCCGTACTGGATTTTCCAATAGCTCATGGTTTCATCTCCACTTTTGGGGTGATGGCCTTTATTTCTTACAGGGATGTGGTCTGTGGCACAGACCACTTAAAAACCAACCAAACAACCAAAAATACATGCTTTTAGTTACCAAATTTGTATCTTATATCCATAGACAACGTGTTGTTTAGAGACCAGACCAAATTTAAAGCCCAAGACAGGTTTAAGTTGATTGTAAGCATATACACACGGTTACTGTACAAATTTAAAGAATATACTGAATGGGCAGGCTCACGTGTGCCCTGCAGGTCAGAACAGAAGCAAATTAAGAGTCGCCGCCTCTGTGCTTTATTTTCTCATGTATTTATTTAAGTTCATGGTTCCAGTTCACTGTGGAAGGTATTGAAACCAAAGCACTTCCTATTGAAACAGACAGGGAACATTCGCATTCTTTACACGCATTTCTTTAGCTGCACTGAGGCTGAAGCAAGTGCCCTCCTCACCCTTCAGATGTGTTTGTACTGCTAGGCTGTAGCTGTGGCGTGGGCCAAGCGGTAGCAGACTGGTCTAGGTTAAAAATAGCTATTTGGGAGGGATGCTGCTTCGGCCAGCAGCACTGTTGAGAGAACTGCTCAGCAAATTACACCCTAGTAGTAATCCCTGATTGTGAGGGTATAAGTTTTCAAACCACACGGCAGGCTTGAAGGCTGGACATACGAGCAGAGCCTGTTCCTTTGGTTTGGATAACGTCAGGTTTTTTAAGCAGCTTGCATTCAGAGGGATTCCAGACTTCTGTTTTTAGCTGGTGTGGTACATTTATCACCAGAAATGCATGGCTCAGTCTACCTGTCTGATCTGTTGATCAGTGTTTCTGTCTGTGGGCAGAAATGATGTCTAGTTTGGGCATTGAGCAAAGACTCAGACTAAGAGTTTCCATCAGCTTCATGTATTGATGAGCTCTTAATACTCGCTGCAGTCTCTTTCATGTTCAGCAACTTCCAAGCAGCCTTTCAAGGCCAGGTTGGATGGGGCTTGGAGCAAGCCCCTCTAATGGAAGGTGGCCCTGCCCATGGCAGGGTGTTGGAACTGGATGAGTTTAAGGTCCCTTCCAACCCTGACCATTCTGTAGGTTCTGAAGGGGTCTGCAGGTCAGGTTTTTCCAAGTCTGGTTTTGTGAGGGGTGTTGTAAAGCAAGAACATCTGTGCTATGCTGTCCATCCCCTTATGCTTCCCTTCTGATACTGTGCATCACTGCCCGATAAGTGCATGTCTAACAGAACCTGAGATTTAGTGAAAGAAGCAAATCCACATATTCGCAGACTCAGCAGCCTAAGCTGGCCATGGAGCTTCTGCTTTCCTTTCTTGTCTGACTTCAAGCTATTGATCCTCTCCTGCCACTTCACAGTCTGTCGCTCACTGCTGTTGCAGCACACTAAGCAAACAGACAAACTGCTTCCTCAGAAGCAGCACTGTTCTGGTTTGGTTTTTTACTGTATTATTACAACAAAACGGCTTTCTAAAGATGGCCTCTGAGTGGAAAACGTGTGCGTGACAGGTGAAAAAGGGTAACATATCTCTATTCCTGTTTTTCCTTGGACCCTCTGCAATACCATTAATGAGGTCCCACAAGGTGCTTACTGAACAGGCAAAGCAAGCTGAAGGCCTCCTTGCCTTTTTCTCTGACCTTGGGCTGTGTGCCCTCAGCAGTGCTGCCCTGTGGGCTGTGCTGCTACCCTGCTGTGGTGCTGGTCACCAAAATGCTTCAAACCCAAAACCTCTTTTCCCTCCTTTTCTCTGCACCAGTACCCACCACTTTCTTTTCCGCAGTGGTATTTCGAACTGATCATTCCAGTGTCCACAGGTGGACTTACTCAAGCAATCATATGAACATTACAAAAGGGGGGAGGACAGTATCAGAGGAGGAATGAGCAGCCAGGAATTTCAGGGAAGGGCAGAAACTTCTTTGATAGCCCAGTTCTAGAAGGCAGTAAGTTTTGTAAAGATACCTTTAATATATCTCTTCACTTTGGAGTTAGCTTTGAGATAGGGTTGTTGAGCCAGCCTTGCCTGAATGGGGCTGGGACTCAACCGTACAACTGGGAGGACTCCAATGGCTTGGTGCTGCTGAGAGCTCGCTGCCCTCTTCTCCCACCCCTTGTGTGTTAATTCCTGCTCTCCAGCCCAGTCCCACTTCCTTGCTGAAGCCGGTCCTGGTGTCTGGATGCTTCATAAAGCCAATCCTGCTTGTTAATTTGGTTGCAAAGTACCTGATTCTGTTCTGCAGAGTGAGTTTGGGACTTTAAGGAGCAAAGAAAGGAAGGGGGAGTGAGCAGATGCAGGAAAGGCCCTTTTCTGTGGCAGCAGGCCATTACATTGGCCTGTGTGCATGACTGAGCCACAACCTGAGAGCAGTTGTGTTGTGAAATAACGTGAGTGTTTGTTTCTGCTCTCATATTGCAGCCCAGAGATGGCACTAATGTATCCTGCAGCAGGGCTGAGTGATGCCTCTGTTCACGGTGTGGTGCAGCTGTGTCAGAGATTGATGAATTCTGTTAATTCAAGCTTTATTCTCTATTTTCCCCAAAGGGGCAGACAGTGCTCATTAAAAGCTCCATCATCCTCAGTGTGAGCTTGCTCTGAGGTTTCCTTTGCACGTGGAACTCGTATTAGGGGCAGCTCTTAAGTTATAATTTGAGGGTGTAATTAAGTTTTAGTGGGCAGCCTCTGGAAAGCAAGACTCCAGCTTTTATTGAACTTTCAGTGAGGAAGAGGCTCATGTGTTATTTATAGTTGGCTGTATTCATTGTGCTACTTACTCATTATTTCAGTGAAACTGATGACTATGAAAGTACAGTGACCAGAGAAAGAGAATGTAAATTCCTGGGTTTGTAGTTACCTCTGCTTCATTCCTGCTGGTGGTGAACAGAAGTAGATGTAGAAAAAGTTGACAACAGCTTTTCCCAGTTAGTTTCCAATGGTACATTCCTGAATGTTGAAGAAATGAGGATGTGTTGGAGAATATGCTTCCCAGTTCCTTGCTGTTAATATAGCTTGGAAAATAACAAATTGAGAGGTTGGTTTGGTTGATTTTTGTGTATGTTTCCAAAAGTGGGTTTAATGCTATGTGTAGTTACCATGATTTGGGCCACATCTAGAGTGCCTGCTGCTTAGAGCACATAAACTGTAGACCTGGTGTGTGCTGGGACAAAGCCATAGGGGATTGGTGGTCAGCAGATTGGAGAGTGCATGGGGCCCTTGTGATGCTGAGAGTGCCTCTTGTCAATCTGAATGTCTTTGTGTCAGCAGAGATGCCACACGTTTTAGAAACTGTCCACACGTATCTCAGTCCTCCTGATGGAGATGGCTCATTTTTGGTTTTCCTTCCGGCTCATTCTTGCTTCCAGAGCATGCTGAGTCTCTGTTAACTGAAGGAAAAAAGAAAAGGGAGGGGGGAAAAAACCACTGATTTTATGTTTATTTTCATGCTTTGGTTTAAATTGTAGCAGCGACTGCACGACAAGTTAGGTCATGAACAAGTAAATGCTGATCCCACTTTGCAATTATCCGTGATATCCAATCATTTCTCAGACTCTGTATCACTGAAGAGGGGTGTGGGTGTGCACACACAGTTACTCCCCTTTTCAGAGAGAGATTTCTTGTCTGAAGCCCAGTTTGTGCCTAGTTCAGAGGAGCTGAATGTGTGTGCAGGCAGTGTACAAGGTAAGTGTAAGGTTGTGCTGCTTCTGCTCCCCAGCCCTGACTGCCATGTCCTAAGCAGACACAGGAGGACAGCAATGCTAGGAGGTCTTAGTTACCGTAATGGCTGATGAAGAGCTATATTCAGGAACCAGACTGGAAGAAATGATCATGTTTCTTTGCTACCTCATCTGACGTGACGTAGTTTGTTCTTTCAGAGCTGTATTCGGCAGTGCAGCCCAGAATTAATGTTTCAGAAAGCCATGGGTGCAGGGATAGTCTTTCTGATGTAGCAGAAGACAGCCTCATATTCCCTAATAAAGTGAGAAAAGGAGAATGTAAGTCACAAGCTATAAATATTGAAAGACCAAAGAGTTAATGAAAGGAATCTATGTTCGTTTTTGTCATTACCAATAATAATAATCATAATAATAATAATTGTATGCCTGGGAGGAAAAGGAGGAGGAATTCTTATGCAGACTTTTCAGTATTTTATTGGCATTATCATGGTCTCTGTCACTTGTCGTTTGGCTGAAATAGCACACAGGGGGTTTTGCCAAAGCAATCAGACTGTGCTAAGCCTGTCCTGACAGTAACCAGAATTGGTTTTGCTGCTGTGGAGAAGCTGAATTCTTCAGAAGTCTGCTTCATCTTCTTCCATTGAACACGGGCGGTTGCAGACTTGGCCGCTGTACAGCTGGAAGTCTCTGAGATGGCAATTGTGCGTGCTGTAAGGTCAAACTGTATTGTTCAGTGAAATTCCAGCTCCTGGCTTGCCTTACAGAGATAATACTGTATGCTAGCCCAGTGGAAAACTGAGGACAGATTGATTTGGAGCTAGTCTGACTTTAACACACTGCTTGGGACAGTTGCTCACATACCTGCAAGTGGTTTTTTCCACCCCAGACTGATGAGTATTTCAGTAATGCTGTCAAAACACTTAAGCAGCCCTTGCTCACAGCCACTTGTTCCTGTTCTGCTTCATCTGAAGAGTTCTGCCAGTACTGTTTGTAGCAAGCAGGACTGGAAAGCTGATGGAGATGATTAAAAGTGATGATAAAGGCTACTTTTAATGCAGTATTCCATAACCCAGTTCAGTTTCCGTGATGGAGCTCACAGTGTTGCCCCAGAAAACAGTTGTGCAAGCACAGCTCATTGGGTGAATGGAAAATGAATTTTCAGGAGGTATGAGCAGTGCTAAGCTGGGATGTCTTTGCCTCTAAACAAAGAATTCCTTTTCCACCCTTCCTGGCTACTGGCTGTGCAGCGCCTGCTCCCTCTCTTGGTCGTCTTCAGTGCTCATCTGACTGCCCAGTGATCCAGCTCAGGTTGCTAATCCGGCAGAAACGAAGCCAGCTGATGGAGGGAGCAAAATGATTTGTATTTTGGCAGCACTGGGCTGCTAGACAGGCTCCGCCATTCCTGTGGGGCTTCGCTTGGCAGCACAGATTACTTAATCTGACATTGCTGCCAGCATCGATTCTTGTCCAGCCGGGGTTTTAGGCAATCTTCATTTCTTGGTGCTTCTGGAACGTTGGGAGCAGGTGACTGCTGTCTGTGCGGAAAAAGTCCTAAAGAGTCTGTAAAATCAGGTAATCTTCTGTAGCAATGGGGAGATGGCCAGGACAAAGGAATGAGAAAGGGCTGCAGCCCCATCTCTCAGTGCAGTTCCCATAAAGGAAGAACATGGAGTGGGTTTTCATTGCGAGGTGGCATTTTTGTTGGTTTGGTGTTCTCCCTTTTGCTCTATTTTGGGTTTGTTTCCCCATCAGTTTTCAGGCTTGGATTCCACCCTCCCTCCCAGCACACACAGGTACAGTTTCTTGTGTATCCTGCGCATATGCATAGCACCCGCTGTATTTTAGGTGAAAGCGCAGTCTGAAGATTGAACAGCCAAGGGTTGCATCTTTGGAGGGAAGGGGGGAGAGAATTGCTGCTCCTCACACTCCTGCCAGCCCACACGCTTTTTCTTCTGGGTTGTTTTTCTTACTTTGCCTGTGCTTAAGAGTATTAGCATTTAAATGACCCCTGCCAAGTGGTGATACCAACACCTTGTTGATAGGAAGAGGAGAGGAGGCAGTTTTACTGGGTTTTGTTTCGCAACCACTTCTGTGATAAAAAGAGCAATTCCAGCAGTGGATTTCTGTTTCCAAATGTTCTTGTGGGTACCAAGGTGGGGAAAACTTTTTTCCCTTGTTTTTTTGACTCCAGACTGAAGTGTGATATTTGAGGAACCAGCAAAAACAAGGAGGAGGGGGGTAAAGCTTCTGCTTCTGCAGCTTCCCAGGATGTTTCTGTGTCCTGGGCTGTGGTGACTCTGAGTGCTGCTGCATCACTCCAGTCATTTTGCAGATTTCACCCCAATAAGTTGCTTGGGCCTCCTGGCCAGAGTGTTTCCTTGGCTTCGCTGATGTGTGATAGCGCTTAGACAGACAGAAGCAGCAAGTGTATACTCCTGTGTTGTCTTGTCCTGTCACCTAGAATATAGGCTATCCTTATGTTTGTCTGTAAAGCAGTAGCCAAATACAGCTCTAATGTGGATAATAGGTTGTTCATTCATCATCCCATCAGTTTTTCTCTAGAGGAGGAAGGTTTTATGAGTATCTTCCACCTTTGCTGATGATGGCCCTTTGCAGGACCACAGTTTAAACAGCGCAGTCTCAGAAGCATTGGTTGCAGTGAGGTGGTGCGACTGCTTTACCTCTTGCCATCTCTAACTCCAGTGGGTCCACTATAGGACAACATTTGAGTTGTCCGCAGAACAGCCAAGCCTTGCTGTGCACTGTGTGTTGCCCCAGCTGTGGTTTAGATTGGGGTATCTTTGGTCCTTGTACAGTCACTTTTGCACAAGAAACAACATGTGATGCCCTAGATTGACTGCTGCTCTTATCTGTTGCTTTGGAAAGTGTGATATTAGTAGAAAATGTTTGGTCTAATAGGATGGTTATCTTTCCCCTCAAGTCAGAATTTGCTGTCTTTGTATTGCTTCACCAGAAAGCCTTGAACTATTCAGTTATTGCTCTGTATCATTCTAAATTTATGTTTTCTTTTGCACTGGACATGGTCTGATCTCCAGGTGGCTGATTGCCAGTTAACTTAAGATGGGTAGGAGTTGTGTAAATGTTAAGAGAGCTGCTGTCTAAATGTTTTGTTCCAGGACTCAGATGTTTGTTCTTTAAGTCCCTGGGCTCAGTCATGGAGAAAATGCACCTGATTGTAGCCTGTTGTGAAACACCTCTGCCAAAGGGGAGCCTGCCCTTTGAAGTTCTCCCAGCTTGCGACCACCACACTTGTTTGTCAGGCAGACACTGCACAGATCTCAGGTTTACTTGCTGCCAAAGCAAGCACCTGGGTGCGAAGCAGAAGTTAAGGCTATGAACCTTTGCTGGCACGTGGTGTAGGAGGTTGCTTGGATCCACGCACATCTGGGAGATGACAAAACCCATTTGTGGTGCGTTCTTGTTAGGGCTTAGCAGCGTGCCGCGGCATGGAGCGCTCCTTCTGCAGGAACGGCTTTCTGCTGAAGTTGGGATGTCCTGCGGTGGGAAATGCTTTGAATTTTTCTGCTCCTAACAGCAGGTTGAGGGTAATTTTCTCCCCTTTTCAAGGCACTCATCAGGAGGCTTTTTGTGTGCTCATTACTACTGGCTGCACAGGTAGATGTTGTAGCATAAAAGAGCTAAAGCCATGTAATCTTAAGAACAAAATCATGTCACTTTTCTAATTTGAGCTAGGCTGTAGCCCAGACTGCGCTTGGATACGTGATAAACTGTGCCATCGTTGCCTTCAGGCGGGAGTACTGCAGCTCGCAGCTAGCAGTGAAGGATTTCAAACCACTGTGATGCTCTTTCTGTGTTTTCTCCCCTGATGGTTACAAGCAAGCCCAAAAGCTGCCCTCCCTGAGACTGGTCCTTGAAAAGAGTCTGTAAATAGACAGTGCGGTCTCTGGAGGAAGCACACCATGACTTGTGTGTGAATAGAATGGAAAATGCAAGGTGGGAGTTACTGCTGTAGCAAAAGAGGGGGGGTGGTGAAAGTGTTAGTTCTGGGAGGCAGCTGCATCAGTGTTCCAGGTGAGAAGGGAACAGGGAGGGAAGGAGTGAGACCCCCTAAAGCATTCTTTTGGATGTTGGGCTGCCCAGCCTGGAGCTGCAGCCAACCCTCTGAGCTAAAACGGCGATCCAGATTTAGGTGGCACAAGTGGTTAAGTAGGAGGGGGATGTATTTATCTTTCGTTTGCTTGTTTGTTTAAGCAGTGTTTTAGCAAGAAGTTGTTTCTCCTGGATGCCATTTTTACCATAGCTAGTCTCTTTCTCCAGCTTGCTTTGTAGCGTAATCAGCAGTTCTGAAGCTAGTTATTAGCTGCAGGATGACTTGCAAACTGTGAATTGTGGGTTACAGCTTTCAACTGCACTTACTTGCTTTTCCCTCGCCCCCCTTAATATTTGGCTTCCAGTTTCCTGAATATAGTAACATGCTATTGCTTCTGGCTCAGTGATGGGATACAACAGTGTGTGTCAAGGGGCGGGGGGAAATAGGAAACACCTAAATAAAACATGAAACTTGTGAGGTATGTTGAGCAACTGGGAACCAAATGTTTTGGAAGCTACAAGGAAAGCAAGAGCATCCCACTGAAGGCTGAGTGTGTAGACCCTGAATCAGAAGTGACATTCTTGAGCACATCATTGCCTTTCTCTAGTGGGTTCCTTCAGCACCTTGGGTCTGGGCATGTCCATTGGTGTGTGGATTTTGAGAGCAGAAGAGCCAGAGGTAAGGCCTCAGGTGCTGTTGGCATGAGCCTCACGTACTGTATGAATGTGATACGGAGCTGGTGCGAGATGGCTTTGAGTTGCTGAGTAAATGCAACTCTGTGGTTAGAAACCCAGGGGAAATTCTTTGCCTCCCTTTGAAGAAAACCTGTCCTTGACTTCAGAAGGTCAGGATTTTGGTCTGTGTCGGTTGGTCCTAGCTGCACAACAGCTTTCAACCATTCTGGCAGCTGTGACATCAGTATTAATTATGGACACTGGAGGTAAATTGAAGCTTTTCAGGCAACAGACTACATATTGTAGCATAGGGACAGAAAGCGCTTAACGTGTAAACCTTTATTCCTTAATGTGTAAACCTTTATTCCTTAACATGTAAACCTTTATTGCTTTGTACCTAAGACTTCTCTTACTTACCTAATTTAGGATGCCTGGGCAAGCTTTAAGGGCAAGAGAAGCAGGTTATAGAGAAATCTCATGTATGTCACATATCAGCTGTTTCTTCACTTCCTCCTTTTTCCTCGCAGAAGTTCACACAAGTATTCTGAACAAACACCTGAAATTAATGTTGAATGTTCTTTACCAGTGACAGAGCTGTTTCTGTTCACAGCAACTTGTTAGTAATTTACTGCCTCTTATTGTGTGGCTGCCTTTGCAATATGTGAATGGGGTACGGGTGTGTGGGGTGTGGATGCAGAGGTGAGGAGGGGACGGGTGTTTTAACGCATGCCTTCTCACGTGCAAGTTTTACTTTTGCAGACGATATCAGAAATTGCAGAAGATAATGAAGCCCTGGTAAGAACCTCATCAGCTCCTCACCTTGCGCACTGCCTCCTCTGTTGCATGACTGGGCTCAGACCCTTTCACTAATCTTTACACAGCTCTGCTTCTTCATTCAGCGAGTCTTCAACCTTCTCTGTTTTCTGCTCTTTGATGCCTGATGAGATTTTCTCATGAACTTGCTTTGCTTGTGGGATGAGCGCTTCATTTCTGTAGCTCCTGCAGGGCCTGCTGCTGTGTCTGGAGTCAGGCTTTGCCTTTGTTTTCTGTGTTAATTTGAGCAAACAAAGGATTTCCCTGCCTTCCCCAATTCCCCTCCTAAATTTGTCTGGCTCACATGGCTGATAGTAGGCAATTCTGATTGTTGATGTTAGTGAGATGAAAGTGGGACTCATTGTGCCAGTCTGAATTCCTGTTACTTGCTGGTCCCAGGTCATGCCAACTGTTGCAGATAACTGCATAAAGGCAAATGGTGATATAGTAAAGGGCCATATCAGAAAGTTCTGAAGCACGCTTATTTCCTTGATGATGATTTTGAATCATTTTTGAATTGATCTTCTGTGTGCTTCAAGTCAAGCACGGGCTTTGATAAATTGGGACCCCAAGCGATACTCCACTATCTTGATTGGCTTGGAAGTTTGACATCTCAAGTGTAGCTAAAACCCAAGGAAGCAAAGGAATAATTAATCAGCTAACCACAGATCTGTCACTTAGAGCTTGATGTAGTTTATCACACAGGAAACGCCGCTTCCCATCTGAATCCATGTTAAATCATACTTTCACAAAGTATAAACCGAGTTCTGAAACATCTATTTTTAAACCTAATCAATAAATTAGCAAGAATAAATTTGGCAGCGAACTTGAATCCTTCCTCTCCTTTTACTTTCTCTACCTGGTACAAAGTAATTTGTTTCATAACAGAAGAGTTCAGATTCTGAGGAAGATGATTAAAATGGTATGTGGTCTTCAGAATCCTTGGCAGCATCGCTTCTGCTGAGAAAAGGCACCTCCTGTGCATTTGGATGGTGCGTTTTTCCTCACTGCTGTGGAAATAGTTCTGTGTGGACAAATAGTTCTACTCCTGCAGCATCTCTGTGCTTCCAAATCCTGTTATCCTGTAGGCTTCCTTGCGTTAAATTCTGTGATTGCTCTCCAGACAGTACTAAAATCAGACTTAGAGTTGGATTGCAGCCTGGGTTTAGGACCCGATCATACTGATGTGCTGCATTAATTATTTCTTTACACAGTTTAGTTTTGGTTACTCATGGGAACAAGGCATTACCCACTTGAATAGGATTCTTACTCATCAGTGTAGATATGGCATATCAATGGATGCAGTCGTAAAGAAAGCGTGTGTGACTAAAGTTTGTTCTAACTTTGGAAGTTATATCCTGCCAGTAAGCTTCAGTTCGCATTGGGGCACATAGGCTGATACTTTGATTTCCGTCAGTAGTAAATGGAATGATACAGTTCAAATAACAAACTCCTGAGTTTGGGACTTGTACTAAAAAATGTACCAGAGCCATTGGCCAGGACGCAAAGCCAAGAGTTCTGGAAGCTGGCCTGTTTGCACGCTTTGAAAGCGAAGTGTATGCGCTGGTGCGCTGCGAGTGTGCTTATTGAGCGCCCTGACTATTTTTCACCCATGTATTAATGGCAAAAGGTCGGATGGAGCAAGAACTACTAAAAAACCCCTCAGAATCTATACAGGACTAAACTAAAATCTTGCAGGCTCCACCTGCTGTCTTCTTGACTGAAGAAGCTTAAAGAAACCAAATGGTAGCAACAGCAACCAGTTACTTTTAATGTACAGGATGCCATATTTCATCAAGTGGCCGGTGTGTCATTTTAGCTTGCACCTGACTTAGTTAAAACCTGATTTTCACAGCGAGTCCTTGTTTAATGGCTTCCTCCACTGAAGGAAGTTCCTCTAAAATGTGAGTTTCTTTTTGTCTGCCCTTTCAGCTTTAGGGGTTCCTAAGTTGTTTCAGGGTTTTACTTATTCCAGGTGGGTTAATACTTGGATGAAACAAAGCAAAGAATTCTCATGAAATGCCGTTTGCAGTGCAGAGCTGAACTGTAGTCAAACCGTGCCGGCTGGAGGGCGATGTGTTTCCTGTGTAGTTAGTTATTCCTGGTCTTTTAAGGAAAGCTGGTCCATTTAAGGAAATCTCAGCAAAATGAGCAAAACCAGGAGTTTAGAGGATGGGAAATAATAGAAAAGGCAGTTTTAATCACATCTTCATGAAGAAACGGTGTATAATATTTCCTCTGGGTTAGTTTCCCATGCAGACAAATGCTTAATGTACCTTAAAGTAGATTTAGTCATACTGCATAATGACAGTATCCAGATTTATTCAAGAGTAGTTTCAGTTCTGTTTGAAATTTGCAGCGTGTTTTGTTTAATCAGAGCTCGTTTTGGAGCTCAGGGAAGCCCCAGGACCAAGATACAAAGGTAGTTCATGTTTTTGGAATGTGGGTGGTTTAAAATCAGTTGGTCTGATTGCTTGTAATGAATGGGGTGAAACTGTGCCACAAGGAAGTATTTCAGTGGTGCTTGGCATGATGCGAGAAGAAATACATAAATCTATGTCACAGTGTGGCAGTTAAGTGCATTTCCTATAATCATGAGAAGATAGGGGCAGCCACCCCACAGGTTGTTCAGTCATTTTCAGCTGTACTGAGCTGCAAATAGGTGCAGATTGCTCCTGGTTTTGATTTGATTTGATGGTGGCTTAGCTTCACCCTCAGAAAGGTTAGGTGAAGAAACAAGGCAGTGTAGAAGCAATGGAGAGGAGCCATAGCAATAAAAACGGTGCTTGTTCACACGGTGCTTGCTGAGCCTCCTAGTGCATCATCAGTCTTCATTTCAGACTTAGGTTCTTGCCCCCATGGCTTTTCCAGAGCTCTTGTGCTCTGATGATTAGATACATTCTGCTGCCCTGTTTAAATATATTCATGGCCATTTATCCTTGACAGCTCTATCTTTAAAAGCTGGTTTTACTCTTTGATGTTGACCTCATGATGTCAGGCCTTTCAGCTGCCCAGTATTGGGTTTGAGCACCCTTGCTGCATGATAAGAGAGTTAACTGCTTCCTTAACTACTGCATTTGCTGCTAGGCTGCTATTCTTCCTGCCCAGTTGAAGTTATTCCCTTCTGCAGCTTTCCTAATGCACAATTAGAGATCAGCTTTGGGTCTGTTTTGACAATGAAAAATGGCTTGTTTAGAAGTTGTACTGTCTTTGGCTTCTAGTCCTAATGGTCTGGTGGCTGTATCCTGATTGTGACAGACAAGCAGCAGTTAATTTCCAAGTTCTATTATGCAACTTCTATCATATAAGACACGTGAGACAGTCCACTTAGCTTTGTGCAAGCTTATATTGCCTTTTTTGTTATGACAGCTGAGCCTCACTGATTAATCTTGATTTAAAGAATCATTTGAACAGGCGAGTGTCTTTCTCTCAACAGTAATGAAGTACTCTTTTTGGTGTGTGTGTTAAACATGGAGAGAGGTTTTTTTCCTTTTTTCTTTATTTTTCCCCCAAATCATCTAGGGGATTTGGGTGCTCAAATGCCATCAATGTATTTTGATAAGAAATCCAAATTGCTTTAGGCAGCTTTCAAAATACCAGAGATAGTTATATACATACACATATATACGTACACCTGAGGATTACTTAACACACCTGGTAAAAAGGCAGTTTATGATGTGGAAATGGTACTGGGAAGGCAAGTGAGAGGCTGGTGTGTAGACTCCCAGTGTATGGAGTGCACCCCGAAGAGCCAGAGCCCTGCAGCGTTCAGGAGGGGTTGCACAAGGAGCTTGCCTGAGAGCATAGATCATTAGAATGTCAGTGTTGGTGAGAGACTGGAAATTGCAATTACACAGTGTATCTTTCTGATCATTTCCCCCCCTTGCTGTGCTGACAGGCATTACAAAGCACCTTCATCAGGAATTGCCTTCAAACTATGAAGTTGTCTTGCCCGAGCAGCTAGGGTTTGGTATTTGCTGAGCCGCCACGCTTTGTGCTGTGGATTAGCCTAAAAAGACTTTATGGAGGAAGAGGCTGCATGCTTTTTGCCATTTTTGTCTGACTGCAGCGCTGAGGTGTGAGTTAAACAGCTCCTACCAGGGATTTTCTGACAGGCTTACTTTTACGAACAAGCTTTGATTCCCTTGAAATCTCTAGCCCCTATTCTGGCTGCGGCTCTTAACACCTTGAGTGTGTGTGTCTGTCTTGAAATAAATCGTTTGGAAGTCTGTTTCTACCTATCTGCTTGTGTTTAAACACTGAACATGAACGCCGCTCCCTTCCCCCTCCAGATACTTTAATCCTTATCTTACTCTAGTCACCCCGGAGATTGCTTTCATTTCTAGCTGTGCTATTCCTGATGCTTATCCTTTAAGCCTGGCTTTTGACTTTTGCAGTGCCACTTAGTGCATACACGTGTGTGCAGGTGCGTATGTATAGCTGTGTATTTACAGAATACACTCTGTGTATGTGTATGTAGTGCTGCAGAATGTATAGAGTTGGAGTATTCTTGCTTGAATAGCCCCAGTGCTGCGCCTACCTCTTTGCTCTCAGTAATGATTTGAAGCAGTGTCACTGGAGGGACACCTGGTGGGCTGTGATCATTGGAAGCTGAAAAGCGCTTTCACCCTCTGGATCCCCAATGGCTCTGTCATTGTCGCATCTACTAAGACAAGGTTATATGTCAATACCAAAAGTCTTCTGTTCCCCAGTTTCCCCTCCAGAGCTGTGGAGGAGACTGGGTTAATGGGCAGGATTAATCAGTAGTTTTAATGAGAAGAATACATGAGACTGTTGAGTTCAGGGTCGTTTAATTGCTTTACATCCCAGCCGCTGCTGAAGGTGAATGTCTATATGCGGGTTTAATACGGTGTAAGTAATCTCTCAAAACGATACCCGTTGTTAGTGGGCTTAGCTTTCACGTGCAGTTAGTTTACAGCAGAGTAGTCGTGCTAAATACAGCTTTATTGACTGCATTTTGAAACAATACTGGAGAAGATCTAGGGGAGATGAATCACCTGCTTGGGTTAATGCTGAGCAAGATACTTTTATGTGCTTTTCAACCTGCATGGCATGTCTGTTTGGATCTCTTTTTGTGGGGTTTTTTGTGGGTTTTTTGTTTGGGCTGTTTTGGGTGTTGGGGGTTTTTTTTGTATCTTTTTTGTTTGCATCTCCTGTAGTCCAGCTTCTTAAAACACCGGAATTTCATCTGTTTGGGAAGTGTTCTGCCATGGAGATGCATGAGAATCGGGTACAGGTTTTTAGAAGGAAGCCTTTCCTATGGGTGCTGTTTGATTTATTTATTCATAAATAGCCATGGTATGCAGAAGAAATGGATTGGGGGAAATGGCAGGACCAGAGCTCATTAAATTTCCTTCAGAGTGTTATTGTTGTCTTGTTACGAAATCCTTGGTTAGTTGGAATGCGAATGATGACAGTTAAAGTCTAATTTAATTCTTAACAGAATATTGCAGTATTAAAAACCAAGCGAACAAAAACACCTCCCCAAACAACCCCAAAACTTTCCACATCATGTATTTGCTGAACAAAACATGAACAGACGATTCCTTGCAGAACTACAGTGTGGGTTTTAAAGACACTTCATTTTTTATCAAGAAATGGTATTTTTCTTGCTCTCCAGTGTAGTTTTTAGTGGAGGGCATCTGTGGAGTTTTGATGGACAAGAGCTTCTTTCTTCAATGAAGGTGCTATTAAAGGCTGCGTCTTACCATCAGCCATCCCTAAAAGACAGATGATATCAAATCCGGTAAAGTGGCTGTTGGGGTTGCTAGATGGAAACTGGTTTTCTGCCTTATTCCCCTGATCTGCTGTAAATGCCTTCCATCTGAGTGGATCTTCACTTGTGCGGGTTGGTGCAGGATAGTAGGAGAGCAAAGCACAGAATCAGGATTACCAAACACCAAATTGTTTAACAAGTACTAGGCTCAGGTTTTCAGTGTATGGAGCATTGCAGTTCCAATCTGAATTTTCAAGTTTATCTTTTTATTAGGGAAGCTGTTGCATTCAAATCACTGGGACTGTTCATGCTGTTTGATGACATAGCCAGGTGCCCTGGTTATATCTGGAACTTCAGCTGATCTTTAAAAGTTGGCTTTTAACCTGGAAAATTCCTGTGCAGCCCTTCAGGCTGGAGCACATCATTTGTGTTGAGTTTAAACCTGCTTTGAATTCAGCTGAGTCCGTGCAAGGCACCCTGAATCTCAAGTTTGCAGGTGTAAAATGCAGAGCTGTGGCCTAAACAATTGGAACTGTGTGTTTGGATAAGCTATGGGAGCTTTAAAATTTGCTTGACATGGTTACCCATAGGCAAACAAAGCGAGATGCATCTTCAGGCTCAAAGAAAGACAATGAGGCACTGACTACTGGAACATTGCTGCTCAATATATAGTCTGAAAAATGTATTTGTTTCCTTATAAAAGAAGGCACAAACACTCCCCTGACTTTCTGCCAGTCTGCCTGATGCGGAGGTACCAAAATGAGGCACCCCTGCGTGACCTTCAGTTAGGAACATGTCCATAAGTTGCTAAGAAAATCTCACTTCTTCCATTAGATGTAAACCTCTGAACCTACGCGAGAAGTTTAATTTGGATGATCTGATTTCCTTGGGCATTGCATGCCGTGTTCTCCCGGGAATTAGTTCTTCTCTTAGCAAATTGCTTTCTTCCAGGTGGTTGTTCTTGATGTCCATGCTAAATTGGTTTGGAGACTGTCTGTTGCACGGCCTCTCTTGCTCTTCTGCTGCCTTTTAGTCTGTGATTGGCTTCATTTTCCTGCCTTTCTGAAAGCTTCCTGCTGCTTTTTTCCCTCGGTCGTTGCCCTGCTGCATTACTGGTAAACGTTATCCTGACTCCTGTCTCTTGCAGCTTTGGAGATATGTTGTCCTTTACACTGACTGCATTTGTTGAGCTGATGGATCATGGGATTGTATCGTGGGATACATTCTCTGTGGCATTCATTAAGAAGGTAAATTTGTAATGAACTCTTTCTGTATCACTTTACATTTTTGAGGTGAGTCAGTGTTTTATTTCATTTTCTTTCCCCCTCCCAGGTACATTATTTAGGCCATTGGTCAAAAAGGTACATGCAAATGTAATTCAAGTGCTAGTTCAAACCATAAATATTTGTAGTTGCAGGATCTGGCCCAACTTCTACAGAAATCAATGGGAGTGAAATGGAATCAACACAATATTAGGCCTATTACACAAGAAATGGCTTGCTCAGTTAGAGCGTGACCTCCCTGTGCAGATACCATGCAGTTAAAGCAGAAATTAGTCTTTTGATTTAATGTAAATGAAAATGAATAATGCCGTCTTTGTTGAAACAAAACCAGCACCACAATGTTTCCTCTGGGGGCATGGAGGGAAGAAAAAGGCATTGGTTTACAAATGGAAATTAAGCGGCTATCTACTGGGTTTATGAAGTTGAACTCTGCCCCCTGTGAATCTTGTGGCTGAGGTCTGTGGGTTTGAAGCAGATCTTTCCACAGCTGGCAGCATCTGTTGTGTTTTCTTAGGTGTAGGAGGTGCACAAAAGCAGCAGAAACATGGGAGTACTCTTTAAGCACAGAGATTTACCAGGGTTTGTTACTGACTTAACCCTTTTCGTTTACTGTGGGGGAATAAAAATCAACCCACGCTTCCTTATGAAGAATTTTCAAACCAGATTGAACTCCGAACTTAAGTTAAAATGGATTTTACAGGCTCAGAAGAGAGCAGAGCTACTTCACTAAAATGATATCAGAAGCAGTAATGGAATGGATATAACTTGTGGCAAAGGTATCTTCATTTTAACAGCGTGGGTCAGAGCAAAGACTTTTAATTTAGATTTGGTTAGAAAATCGCTGCCACCAGAGGAGAGTAGAAACGTCCTTTTGTTGCCAAAAGTGAAAGAAGAATTAATTATGAAAAGAGCATTCAATATTAAAGCTCAGTTTTGGTCATTAAAAGTGGTGGATGCTATTTGTAAGAAAAAAATCAGTGTAATTGACCGGGGTTTTGGACTCTCTTTTTGCCAATCTTGCAGGCTTAGATAGATGATGATGATGGTTATTCTTAACTTCCCATGGCAAAGAAAACAGTAGGGGTGTTTTTAACTGATTTCGTCATATATGTGGTCAAGCTCAGAACGCCTTATTTGCTAAGGGAACCTACTAAGAAGCGTATGAAGAAACTTGCTAAAGTTAGTTTAAATCAATGGGCTTTGTGGGTGACTCACAATGATTGCCTTTGCCTAAGGGTATCAGCATCTTTTGCCCTGTGTGGCAGCTGCAGCAAACAGTGTTGTGTGCTCGTCTCTCCTGTCCGGCACTTGCAGGGGTTTCCCTGGACAGTGACCCAGTTCAAGAAACCAAAGCAAAAGACACAAACAAAAGCATTCTCATGAAGTGCTTGTGAAAAACAGAGCTGGTGGGGAAAAGCCCGCAGTGAAACTGGTGGGCAAGAGAGGGATCAAGATGAAGAATAGGAGAGTCCAAAGAGAAACAGAAGGACAAAGAGTGACAGAAATAGAGGAAAGGCGCACGGGACTGTCCTGACCTGCCGCGCAGTTAGGAACTGGAACAGCAGAGCCCTCAGTGGGTCTCTGTGACAAAGGGCAGACCTAAGAGAAGCACCTTTGGGCCATGGCTCTGGCAGCAATCTACAGCTTTATTTTCACTTGCTTCTTGACCTTGGCTTTTGACAGGGCACTTGAGTTTGTTGATGGGCTTGCTCAGGTACTTGGCAGGATGGATAAGGGAGCTGATAAGTTCCTGCTAGCTGAGGGGGAACTTGCAATCAAGTGCTTCTGCCCTTTGAAGCTGTGTTTCATGTTAAATGGAAGTCAAGCTGGAATGGGGATGAATTCATCGGAGCTTGTTTCTTAAGTAGTTTTCTAATGTAAAGATGTAGAAACTGGAGACCTCAAAGGGAGCCTCTGACTGCTTCTGTTGACTTTTGGTGTTGGATGCAGTCTCCCTCCCATCCTTTGGGTTCATAAAGACTGCTGTTGCAACTGCTGCAAGCAAGGATTGACACTGTCAGGGAGAGCTTTGTTCTTATCTTAAGGGAAAGTAGCATCATTTGAAAAAACTTCCTGTGATTTGTAAGATTCTCTCAAGACCTTTTCCTTGTGTATGACAATGAAGTTTATTTCCAGCTTCCATAGTTGCCTAAAGGGTTTGGATGCCCGGTTCTTAGAAAATGTCTTGGTAACTGGATAGCGAAATACACTCTACAAACTTGGTACTCCCATCTTTAGCTCCTGTAAGAGAAGTCGAGTCTGTAGTATTGGTTGAGGTAGTTAAAAATATCTCTTAGACTGATTTATATAATTACTGTTTCATAACTGTGGGATGCAGAGCCTCGACCTTGATGAGTTGTTCACTCTGCCTCGCAAAGGGGGTGGCAGCAGGGAGAGTATCTCTGTGTGTCACAACTCTCAGCTGGTTTTTCTGTAATCAAGTGCACCTCCAGTTCCTGACTTGAAAATGAGTGCATGCTTTGAAGTTTCACTATGCAGTAGCGCTTCACAGGGAGTGGAACTTGGTCAGGTTTTTCTGTCCGTTTTCACATCAGAATGGTCCAGCCAAGTGGCATAATGAGCACAGCACTGCTCAGAGTATCAAGTCTGTTCCTTTTGCTGTTTTTCCTCTCTGTGCAGAGGTGGTGGTGCAGTTTATTTTGTTAGGATGAGTGGGGTTTTTTGTTGGTTTTAGTTTTAATTTGGGGGTTTTTTGTCTGAAGCTTTTGAATTCTGTCCTCTGCTTTAAGTGATGCTGAGACAGAAAGAAAACCCAGATGATGTAGCTGAGTTTACTGTGGGTTTCTCATCTACCCTCATTGCAAATGCTTAGCTCCTGTTTTAGCAAAGCACTGGGTGTTAATGTGTAAAGGCATTCTGATTCCTAATTTCCCTTGGAATTCATAGGAAGTTGAGCACCCAGCCACTTCTTTTGTATGTGGCTATATATGTCCTGGTAGGGCTATGCAGGTATTAAGATTGCTGAACAAATAGTTTTAGCCTGAACAAGGTGTATCCCTGTGACAGGTCTTCATGCAAAAGTGCAAAGCAATGTGAGGTTGGTTATTTCTGGAGGGGAGGTTGTGTTTCTGTGAGCTTGCGTTGGTTTTGTCATTACAGTTTTTGATAAATGAGTGTAGGATTATTTTGGGATGTGGAAAGCCCTCCCTGTGCGTGATGCTCAATAAGCAAAGAACAGCAAAGAACACAGATTTGGACTCCTGTTGCTTCTTGTCTCTTTTCAAGAAGGGTCTGTCTTTTCCACATCCAGCACTTCAAGTATGGTAATGGATTTTCTTTGTAATCCAGTTTTGCTCTCTCTAGAGCTGAGCGTGCCTTATTTATCAGGGTAGACAAGCCTGTTATTTCTGGCCAGATGTGATGCTTCAGCAAGGTGGTTATGAATATACATAGCTTGACATGCAAGTTACCTAGTGGATGTTTTGCATGGATATTAAGTGTGATATCTCATAGCTATGACACACAAGCCAGCTTCCTACCTTGTGGTTTGTGGTTAGAAGATGCTATGGTCCAGGGTCAGAAGAATAAATTAAGTCTAAGGCAGCCTGTCCTAGCCTGAGGTTTCAGTTATCTATACTATTACACTTCTGCAGGCCCCTGGTATGAATATGTTATATCCCAGTGAAGTGTTTACTTCACTTGAAATATCATGGGAGAGAGCTGCTGCACCCAGAATAATTCATACGTGTCAGGGCTTCTGAAGAGGATGGTGGCAGCAGCCTGACAAGTTGGGACACAGCCTGGATGTACTGTGTTCCTGCTGCGCAACTGATCCGTGGGTCAGCCTGATGGCAGGGGCTGCCACAGCACCTTTGGTTTAGTGCATGAACAGTGCAGAGTTGCTCCGTGCATTCACTTGTCCATATTTTGAGCATTCTGGACATTTGGCAGCCTAAAAAAAACCCTGGGTAACCATTTAGAGAGGTAGTGCAGTACAGAGCTGCTGGGATGCTGCTGGGATACTGCTGCTTACCTTGCACAGCACAATGTGCATCATGCACTAATGTAAATATTACTTTGGTTCAGGGCTCGCAGACAGCAGATACTGGAAGTCCAGAGTAGAAAAAGGCTCATTAAGTTACTTTTCTCCTCTTCTCTATGCATGCATGGGCTGGTTCTTTATTTTCTGTGAAGTCAGTGTGTACTCGCTGAGCTCCGTTGGATTCAGCATAGCATGGTCCTGTTGGGGTAATGCAAACCAGGCAGCGGAGCAAACACCAGTGCAGCAGTAGATTAGAAGAAACATCTGTCCCTTTCTCCTTGTCATGTGCAATCCAAGTTGCAGCAAGGGTTCTCGCTTCTTCACGGCTGTTCAAAACGGCACAAGCGTGGAACAGTTTTGCTGTCCACGTGTCAGTATGTAACTGTGAATTTTACAGGCTGCTTTTCCAAGCTTAGGGCATTGCCTTTCTGCCTCCAAAGGGAAAATAAGGCCAAGGCCTAAGCAGGAACAGTATAATCACATTAGTGGCTTGTAGCGCTTGGACTTTTATGTTTTCTGGAAGGAGCACATCAAACTTGAGACAGGGCCGCTGCAGTCTGTTACTTGGCTGTAAAGAGCAAATAACTGTGGTCGCACAGCGTTCTTTTGTCTGTCTGTGCTTCCTCGGGTACTGTTCAGCCTGACCGTGCTGGTATCAGTGCATCCAAGGAAAACCCAGGCCAGCTTCTTCCCAGGAAGCTGGGTCCATGGACTGGACAGCGTGCTGAGGAGCTTCCATTGCCCATCTTGCTGCACAGCTGTGCTGTCTCTGCAGATGGGTGTGCAGCATGTCACTGCCACACTTCAAGCAAAGCAGAGGTCCAGCCTGGTTTAATTAACATGCCATTTGTCTGTGGTGACTTGCAGTAAAAGTGAGAGTTCTTAATGCATGAACATGGAGCTGGGCTGGACTCTGGGCAGAGTTATGGAACCAGTCGTGCTGATAAATGATCATCAACAGAATTTTAATGTGTAACCTGGGGAGAGCTTTCGGTTTTGTTGGTAACAGCAAGAGGCAGGAGGGAGAAAATGTGTTCTGTCAAAGAGATAAATGTCAACTTCTCTTTTGAAACATTGGCCTTGAGCCTGGCTCTTTGTTCAGAGACAGCCACGCAGGCTTCTGCGGGAGGCAGTAAATACTCTCCTTGTCTTTCCCAAAGTTTTCCTTACAGAAGAATACAGCTGTTCCCATTCTTGAGCATTGTTTTATCATGGACATCATGTAACGTTGAAGCATAGATTTTGGCACAGTGAATATTGACATCAGTCTGGGGTGATTTGTGCCAGCTGTCCTTTTGAAGGTATCTGCAGTGCCTGGTTGACTGCTGCCAGGTATTCACTGGTGTCAGCTATGTGGACAAGACTAGTTTTATTCTAATGCCTTTGAGCCATGTCCACAGTTTTCTTTCTTCTGTTTCCTCCTTTTCATGACAAGATATAAACCCTCCAACTGTTTGCATTTGCAGATAGCAAGCTACGTGAACAAGTTTGCCTCGGACATCTCTATCTTGCAACGGTCACTAGCAATCCTGGAATCGATGGTGCTCAATAGCCATGACCTGTATCAGAAGGTGGCACAGGAGATCACAATTGGGCAGCTAATCCCACATCTGCAGGGGTGAGTGTCTTCAGCTGCCACCTGAGACAGTGGAATTCCCTCCCCCCTCCCCAGATGAGCACAGCATTTGGAAGAAGGAATGGTATAAAGACAGGAAACCTCCTGTAAGACTCCTGCATCCACTACACGTGAGTGAGTGGCACTTCAAGGATGCGATTGATTCCACCATTCTTGAATGTGGGGTCTGGACCATCTCTTTCTTGATAGTGGAGACAACCTGGACTGATTACCTGACTTGTACATGGTTGACATTGGGTGCAAACAGTCCCTCCATTTCTACCATCAGAAATGCAACTGGGAGATCAGTTTCTATAGCTCATGGGTACTCATGTTTTCCTCTCATGTTTATAATTTAATTCCAAACAGGACAGACCAAGAAATCCAGACATACACCATTGCAGTAATAAATGCCCTCTTCCTTAAAGCACCGGATGACAAGAGGCAGGTAAGTTGTTCCTACATATCTGTAGTGTGTCACATTCATACCCTGCAGTTGTCCGGTCACACTTTTCCTGCAGCTAATTCAACCTGAAACTCGTTCAGTTGCTATATGATTTATTTTCATGGTGCTGCCTCCATCTTGCACCAATATCAGTAGGGATTAAGCATTTTTCTGTGGTTTTGTAGGTGTCTGTAACCTCACATGAACCATATTGACTGTGGCTGGCTCTAGTATTTATTGTACTGAAGTCTTTGCCAGCACAGCTCATAAAACCAGGCTATTTTTTGGTAAACTGTTTCCCCCAGGATTTTTTAATAAAGAGTGTGTTCATTTTGGGCATGGAAATATCTTGCCATGTGAGCAGTTAGTGACTTTTATAGTGGCCTATTTTAAGGTAACTTCAGTGCCAGAGATCAGCAGTCTCAAAAGGAAGTATTTCAAGATTGCTGGTTGCTGTTTAAGGAGGATGGAATGTGATGTGTTATGGAATCGAGAACTTTTAGCCATGTTTATGAAGTCATTAGTCTGTGTCAAAACGCATTTAGTCACTCATTTATTTAACTCTTTGGTCACCAAGAATAGTGATGATAAGTCCTGGGGTGGCATCCAGTTAGTGTCCAGAGTTCATTGACTTCCCTGAGGCCTGCTGATCAGTTCTGACAGGGACTCTCCTTAGATGTATTTATGGTTTTAGATGCTGGAGGTTGTTTAAACAAACATCAAAGCCCTAATGGGTCATTTTCCTGTTTTGCTTCAAAAGTATTTCTAAAATTGAAGCCAGGAGAAAGTAAACCCATGATTTAATTAAAAAAAGGGCAGATTTTTTTTGTTCCCCTTCCTCTTTTTCTTCTCCCTCCAACACAGTCCTCAGTTATTAAGGGAATAAGGCACCTCATGGATTAAAATTGGAATAAAGGTTTTCTTTCAGTTTTGGCATAAAACCAGATCAGCGGAATACAATGATCTGTCTTGGCTTGAAGGCTCTTAGCTCTAACACTTGCAGAAACCAGGAAAACATCCTTCAGCCTTTAATAATCTATAATAACTAGTTGAAATCTGTCAAGTTTCTCCTTATGTTGTGTTTAATTATTAAACCATACACTGAAGAAGGTAGGTGTCCAGTAGCTTCAAGATAAGGTTAACTGTCATTGTTTACTGAATTCTGTCTTTCTGAGACAGTGAACTGAGGTGGTGCAATCTCATGTAGCCACCTGATGGTGGATACTCCAAAGTTAAGGTTCAGCACTCACCACTAATGGGGTTAGGAGTGAGAAACTGCACCAAACCCTGTATGACTCCTGAAGCTTTGGCACCATCTCTGCTGCTGTCTTATGGAGACCAGCATGGTGTGGAGCACTGAAATGGTACTGGGAATGGTGGCAACTTTTTGGCAATTCTCTGCATTTTTGCAGACGTGTTACTATGGGAAATGAAATGGCAATTTTGTCAAGGAATTCTTGGTCTCATATGTTGCTACAATACTTTGGAAGAGAGAGCTCTGCTAATTCCATAGAGCCTTCTCAGAGAGAAGGTTGATTTGGGCACAGTAATTGGTTTTGTGAATGCTTGTTGCTCCAATCAGGTTTTGGTCCAGTGACAAAAACCAATATCCCAATAACAGCTTTTTAAATTACTGGTATAAGAGAAAAGTGGCAATTTGATAATCCTCTCCAAAGGGTCAAATAAAAGAATTCCCTTTTTTTTTCCTGGAATGGAGGCAAGACTGACTACCTCATATGCTTCAGCTGTCCCTCTTTTGGCAGTGGTTATGCTTCAACAAAGCCAGCCGGTCTGTTCCCTGCAACATGAAGTGAATAATGTGCTTGGCACTCCCCCTGCAGCTCAGTTGAGCATTTCCAAAAGTGATGGAAGCATCTGTATCATTCATTCCTTTGATGTTAAGTGCAGTTGAAACCTGCTCAGCCAGAAAAGGCTTAAAACTAAAGCTGAGTTTCTCTTGTCTTTGATCCCTTCTCCCTTCCTTATAATTCCCATGTTCTGTTACAGCATCTTTTATCTGGTCTAAAGAAAGCAGTCAACATCCATGGCTGCATCCTGTCTCACAGTTAGAATTAAGCATGTGTCAGCATTGATGTGATTTGTTGTGCTGTATTATGTAAGGTTGTGATACATGAGCTCAGTTTCCAATCAATGATCTGCTAATTCCAGACATTGCCCTTTTGTGTCTATATAAACAGTGTCTCAATAGCAGTGTGCAATGTTTTCCAAGCCCTTTCATAGTACAGTAAAAATAATTACATTATAATAATTGCTATAAGCTGTATGCATCCCATGTATTAGCGTATATCCATATGCACACACACATACATTTCTGTATTGGTGGAAGAGATGGTGAAACTTAAAAATGGGACATGGACTTGTAGGTATGGTTGAGAATAGGCTGTCATGCTTGACAAGTGTAAAATATTCCCTCCTGTGCATTGTAGGACAGGTTGCAGCATGGGCAGCCAGGATCAGCTGCTTAAGAATGAGAATAAAAACAAATTGTCCCTGACAGTGACTTGAGACAAATCTACAAAGAAAAGACATTATTGATCAATGCCAACATTTTGACCAGGGCCTGCAGGGACAGGCCAAGGGGAATGGCTTTAACCTGCCAGAGGGGAGACCGAGATGAGCTCTTAGGCACAAGCTCTTCCCTGGGAGGGTGCTGAGGCGCTGGC
>WYDI02024900.1:111453-189727 GCA_009867235.2 Psittacus erithacus | reverse complement strand
CCCCCCCACCACCACCCCCCCGCCTTCCCTGCACCCCGGCCCTTCGCCACCCTCCGCACTCAAACCAAGAGCTATTTTTACAGCCACCTACCGAACAGGATGGGTTTAAACAGGAGGGAAATACTGCTGAGTGATGGGGGGGATGCCAAAGGTTCTAAGATTCTCCATTGCTGCTCACACCGGGGGGATTCCTCATCCTGTCCCCATCCATCCTACCGGTCCAAGAGGGCAGCAATCACAGCCCCTGCACTGGTGACCGCAGCACAGAGGCCAGAAATAGCAGCTGTGAATAGCATCATGCAGCTGTCTAAAGGAGCAGAACATTGGGAGCAAGTCACCTTCAGGTGCCCAGCTCCTCCAGCCAGCATGCTGCCCTCGAGCCCACCCAAAATCACCCCATCCTGAGGCTTCCCCCATCCAATGGGAGCAGGAAACCCAACGGGAGGCAGTGCAGCACCTTACTGCAAGGTCCACAAAGTACCAGAAGAGGGCTGGCATCTCCCTCCTCCATTACCTCTTTGGGTGCTGCAAGACCTCAGCTAACCCTTGGCTGCAACCCAGACACCAGCTCTATACATGGAGACCCATGAGGGAGACAGCACCCAGCACATCCATGGCCCTGAACGTGCTCTGATCAGCTGGTCCTACCTCCAGTCTCTGCTGGCATCACCCTGGCTGTGCCCTCCTTCCCTTGGAGCCCTTCCTTCCACCTCGAGCAAAGGGCATCGGGCATGGGGCCAGTGCAGACAGAAATAGGGCAGCACAGCAAAGGCACAAAGAGCAAAAGAGGGAGGAGAATGCTGTACATGAAGCAGAAAGGGGTGCGATGAAGGATGGGCTCACCGGACCCCTGCAGCTTGGGTGCAGGACAGTCAGGCTGCAGAAAGCAAGGGTTGCCAATGCACAGGATGGGGAGGACACGAGACACAGCAGGATTTACCCCTCAAGCTCTGCGATATGCATGGCTGAGGATGCCCATGGCACTGTGGAAGCAGCAGTGAGGAAGAGGAGGTGCTGAGACACCCAGCACCCAAGCACAGCCCTGCCAAGAGCTGGAGCCAGCCGCAGGATGCAGAACAAACCTCACCCACATGGGATGCTGCCAAGCCAAGAGCTGTCCTGGCCAGTCCAGGAACAGGCTCGCCAAGCCGTTCCCTGCTGGAAATAATGGGGATTCGAAGAGGGAGGGATTAGGATAAGGGTGCCCCCCCCACCCCAGCCACAGCCCCACATGCTTCCCAATGCAAGCTCCTGGGAGGCAGCCATGGGCAGCAAAGGGGCTGAACACTCCAAGCAGTGCCCAGGCTCAGGAATTCAGGACCAGACGCAAAAGCATGAGGAGGTGGGAATCAGCAAGGGAAAACTGGGTGGAATAAGTAAGTGATGTAGCAGCTTGAGACCCCAGGGCATCCCTGTGCCATCAGCCACTCACTCTGAGGACAGCCCCATGGGATAATCTGCTCCCAAAGGGAGTCCACATTCCCAACCATACTCCTTAGAGGGTGGCTGAGACAGGGGGACCCGCAAAAGCAACCCCTACTTCACAGTGGCTGCATGGAGTAAAATCCTGGCACAGCCCCAGCAGGATACACAGCAGGAAGCAGGTTACAAGGGAAAAAGGAGGATAAAAAGGGACCAAAAGACCAACCACCAAAACTCCTTTTTGGAAGAGGAAAGGACTGACAGGACCTGGTGGAGACGCAGGAGAAAGCCCAGATTTCCCAGTTACTGTGCAGATGTTCTGGACTGAAAACAGAAGACAGCAGAAGCAAATCCATCTCCCCCTCCAGAGACGCCGCAGCCAGGGCATCTGGACTCTGTCTGCAGGCAGGAAAAGCGGCTTCTCCCCAGCTCACCACGGAGCCCTGAGCACCAGTGCATGGGGAGCCCCTTGAGGTGCTCACCCGCACCCCACAGCTGGGGCAGCAGTGGCAGCCAGGGCTCCATCCCCATGCTGGGTTGACCTTGGCATGGTTTCCTCCCGGGAAAACTGAAGAGCCTTGTCTTTGCCATGTTTTCACTTCGGGATAACTCATGCTGCCTGCTCTGAGTTTGGGGGGAGAGATGGAGAGAAGGGAATGCAGCTGTTTTAGCAGTGAAGACAAGGAGGGAGGGCGGGAGACACACACACATATACATATATATATATATATATATTCCCAGCCAGGGTAATAACTGGAATCACTAGCACTTGATCCCCACTCGATGAAAAGCTTCACAGCCAACCAAAGTCAGCCCGCTTCCAGAAACATTCTGCAAGCAGATGGGAGGTGATGGTGGCAATTTGCTGCTCACCCCACACTCAGGCCCTGAGATGCCTTGTAGATGCCTGTCTGTCCATCCATCCCCTCCCTAGGTCTGTCCGCCCTGCTGTGGCTGCAAAGCATCAAGGCTGATGCCCTGGATGTGATCCTGCCAGTAATGCAGCACCTTTGTGTCCAGCTCCCTGGGGATCAAGGTGGCTTCCAGTAGCCCCATGGAGCCATTGGCCATGGAGCCCCCCACAATTCCAAGGAGGGCAAAGGCATTGGGGGATAATCAAAACCCATGGGAAACCACCCTGCACAGTGGGTGGTGGTCTTGCAGGGACAGCATCCAGCCCTGGATGGGCAGAATGCACCCACAATGGAGTCCCCAGTCCCACAAGCAGCAGGTGACAGGGACACTGTGGGTTCCAGCATTCCTCATCCCTGGAAACAGCCTGGGCTCTGTGCTAAGTCTCCCTGGCTGGAAACTACCACAGCTCCTGCCCTCCAGGCTCAGCAGGCAGCTGCCCTTTCCTATAGCAAAGTGGGGATGCTCCTGGCTGCAGGATCACCACCACCTGTCTCCCCTGATGTCCTCCCCTGGTATGCCAGCTGGGTCTCAGCCTTGTTTTAGCTCTAAACTAGAAGCCAAAATATCACCAGGAGGAGCAGGGAGAGAACATGGGGGGAAAACCAGTCCCTGTGAACCCTCCTGTTCCCTCTGCATCCCTCATGGGGGTACCAGGACCATCCCCATACACCCCCAGTTGAAGCCAACCCCAAGACTCAGCACCCTGCTTCTCAACCCTTGTCAGCCACAGCCCCACTGGCCTTTCCCTGGGTACCAGGATGGGCATCCCTCAAAAAATCCTGTTGCGGGTTCTTGCTGCAACGGGAACGACCCATCCATCACAAATGCTTATATACAGACACCAAAATGCAGCATTTCAGCACACCTCTAGCTGGAAGAAGCTCCTACATGGATACCCTTAGTCCCATTTTCCATGTGCTGACAGCATCCAACTCAGCCTGGCGTAGCCACAGTGCTCATGGTCCCCCATTGTGGGTCACAGCACGCTCAGCACCGGCTCCTCACCACAACCAGCAGGTTAGAGAATGAAAGCCGGGGCAGCTGCTGCTCAAGCATGGGTAAACAGATGACTTCAGCCTCCTGAGAGCTACTAAAGCCCAGCAGCACTTGCACTAACAGAGGAAAATAAAGAGGGAGAAGCAGCGGCATATTCACACCAAGCTGCAAAGTGCACCCAGGTAATGTTCTTCTCCTCCTCCTAACACAAACTCCCTCCTGGATCAAAACCCTTCCTCCCCACTCTGCTACTGAAGATGCAAGGGGGGGAAAAGAGTCACGCTACAGCCAGACCAGCTGCACGAGGCTGCTTATCCAGCAAGGCTCACACATGCCGGGGTGGACGGGGAGCAAACCACAACCTGACTGGGTCTCCAGCATCCTCATGGCAGCACAGGGATGAGCACCACGCTCTGACGGCCGGGAACGATGCCTTTGGCAAACAGGGGTGCATGCAAGGAGCAGATCTGCATCCCAAAGGCCGCCTGTCACCTGCAGACGCGTGGTGCTGGTTCTGCAAGGAGCCAAGGCACGCTCGGGGCACCGGTACTGCCCACCTTGGCAGCGGGGGAACCCGGAGCTGCCGGAGCCCTTGGGCTGGGGCCCAAGGGAGGATTGTGCCGCTGGAAGGGCTTCCATCACCGGCTGCTCGCAGCAGAGGAAAGCCTGGCGTGGCTGGGAGCCTACTGCTGCCGAGCTCCGGTGGCTGCTCCTCAAGCTCCCACCCTGCTCCCCATGCACCGGGATGCTTCTGCCCCACCTTCCTCCCAGATCTGCCCCATGTCCCCAAGGAGGGCAGTGACCTCCCCAGCACACTCTAGGGACATTTCCACATCATCCCTTCAAGCCCAGGCTGCCTTTTACTGCAGGGAGGGACAGCAGCATCTGGCCAGAAGCTGCCCAGCAGGATGGAACCAGCAGGAGCTCTTTGGCTGACAGTCCTTCCTGGGGAGCCAGGGAGCATCCTGCTGTAAGCAGCACATGCCGGGAGCTAACTGAGTCCCTGCCACCAAAACCAGCATCAGAACAGATCCAGGGCACAGCAGGCACCCATTGCAGTGAGTGAGGTGCAAACAGGCTCCTGGCACACCAGTTGTGCTCAGAAACTTCACAAGTCCCCAGAACCTGCTTGGATAAAAGGACACATCTCCCTGGCTCCAGCTTAGCCCCCAAGGATGACAACAGTGGGGATGCTGGCACAGCACCAAGCTGGCATCAGGATGGTGAAAGGCAGCTCTTCCTATTACCAGGGTAGCTGCAGCACCAGGCATCCACACCGCTACGGTGGGGAGGTTCCTCCTCGCCGGGAAGCAGCTGAAGAGCATCCCATGCTGCCCTCTGCAACCACGCTTCCCAGACGGCTGAGAAAGGCCAAGTATCCGGATAAAACATCTGTCCATCTGCAACAGCCAGACCCAGCCGTCCCTCTACCCCATCTCCCGACTTGGCTCCGCAGACATGGAGCCTGCTCCAAGGCACTCCAGTGGTTGCGAAAGCATCTTCACTGCAGGGGACCAGAGCGGAGCCAGTCCCTCTCCCCAAGGAGCTATGGGGGATACTTCGGGGTGGGGGGGTGAAAGCAGGGATTCCTGGGCAGCATCCGTTTCAGGCCAGCATCCTTGGGCAGGTGCCTGCAGAAGGGAAGCAGTGCTGGAGCGGCTGCTTTTGGGAAAGGCAGAGAGAAGGAGAGGGGTGGGTGAAGAATAAATATATAGCAGCCAGCTGGTGAGCTGTGGAGTCAGCACAAGGTCTGGAGAACGCAGCGGCTGGCAGCAGCAAGGGAGCCCTGGTATTTCAGACAGCTGGTACAGCAAGGTCAGCCCGGCCAAAGCAAAAGGCCCCTTCACATTGGGGTTGAAGGACGGACACCCCTGGTTGGAGACCCCAAAGGGGATAAGCTGCCCATGAGTGACACTGAAACAACGGGTGAGGATGAGGAGGGACGGAGTGGGGTTGGGTACAGACCAAACGCTCCCTGACCTCATCGTCAGGGAAAAGCAAGCGGCACATTTTCCTCGTGTTGTTTCTTTGTTTGCCATCTGGGAACACGATCCCACAGGAGGCTGTGCCCCGAGACATGAAGTCATATCATGATTATATTGCCACCTCCGTGCTGGGATTGAGATCTCATCCGAAAATGCCAGACCCAGAAGGTGTTAGCCTGCGGAGGAAGCTTGCTTTGCTGAAAGGCAATGAAAGCCTCGCTAAAAACATCTTTACATAGACATATGCTACAAAACAAAACAGGTTTATCCCAACAAAGTTGGCTCAAAATGCCTTGGCCTGATTTTGCTCTGTATCTGCTAGAATTAGCGATGGCAAAAATGGGCACGAGTACAGACAGAACCACAGAAGCCAACCCAAGCTGGAAGCCAAAAAACTGGGATGAGCGAGACCAGTTCTGCTTTTCCCTTAGGTTTAAGGGACAAGCGGGAGCTCAGTGCAGCCCATTCCATCCCTCTGGAGCCTATACATGAAGCCTGAGCTGGGGACATGCAGAGGAGACATCAGCAACAACCCAAAACACTGCCAGTCACCAGAAGGGTCTTGGTTTGCTCCAAAATGAATAGAAGATAAGAACAAGCCAGAGGTCCTGTCCGCCTGGACGCAACCCGGGACCCTTCCTGCACAGGTTTATGATCTCTCATGCTGTGATACACTCCAGTATTCGTATTCTCAGTGGGAATTCGGCCTGGTGCAATGCAGGAGGAGGGTCAGATGTCACCTCCCACCTCCTGGGTTTGCTTTACCCAGCATCCAGAAGTTTCAGCTGCTGCTCAGCATCAGTGGGACAAGGTCTAGTTAAGAACACAAGAACTCTTTGATGCTGGCCCAAAACCCCATGAGTCTGTGCCCTCTGTCAGGCACAGCCCCATGCCACAAGACCCAGGTATCCCCTATAAAGCATGAAAGAGACGTGGAATAAACCAGAGGATGCTCAGATACCAGCCTGAGGATGGAGCTGGAGAGATGGCAGCAAGCTCTGGGTGCTCTCAAGAAGTGAGATGGCAAACCATCCAAAGCAAATTCGAACAGCTTTGCTCGAGTTATGGTGGGATTTGAGAGCTTTCCAACCTGAAAAGTTGCATGGAGGGAAAAATATCAAAAAAAACCCCATAAACCAATGGAGCTCGCTTTTACAGGTAGGTAACTGCAGCAAGAGCAGCGACAGGCAAAGATGGGATGAGTCAGAAAAGCAGGGAAGCTTTTCCCAGTGCTGGCAGACAGAGAAAGGATTGAGCAAGCACAAACACCAGCCAGGTCAAGCACAATCAGCACTTGACCTTGGACCAGCAGTGACACAGACCTGTGCCCCTATGGAAAGGGCAGCAGAGCTTAATGGGTGACTGAAACTCTTCAGCAGGTACTGCTGGCCAGGAACATGGGTCAGCATCACCTCTGGGCACCGGCCAACCCTCATTGTTTTATGGCCTATTCAATGCAACCAGCCTCAACACCTGCCCTGCTCACAGCCACTGCCTGTCCCGCAGCACCATGGGAACAGCAATTCTCACCTGGCAAAGGGGGCTCAACCACCAGGCAGTTTGTCTGGATCAGGAAGATGAGACATCATAGCGGTGGCAGCAGACACCCCAAACCCAGGAGCCTGGCACCCACAGATCTGCATAGGCCTCCCCTTGCAAGGGGCACAGCTGGAAAGATGCACTCTCACAGTGCACATCTGCATGACTTGGAGGGTACCAAGGGTGACAAGCCATTTGGTGAGGTACCCTTACCAAAGCTCAGCGTTACCACTATTTCTCAATGGGAGAACCCAATCCCACCCCACACAAGCCAACAACAGCAGGGTTTCTATAGCAGCCCCTCTGCCAGGCAGAGCTTACCTCCAGGAGACCCTCCTGCAGCAGGTAGGATCACAGACACCACAGAGCATCTCCTGCCCCACTGCTCCCCAATGCTAGGCCAGCAGCAGAGGCACCATCCCATCCAAAATACCCAAATCTCCACTCTGATGACCCTCAGAGGCGAGGTTCCCTTGTTAGCACCTCCAAGCTGTTACAGACAGGACCTGAGGCCCATCCTGCTCTTGCCACCCAGCTAAGAGAGGGGATATGGGACTGTCTGGCGGCATTTGGTGCATTTATCAGGTGCCTCAAACTTGAGCGACCTCAGGACAGCAGCAAACCACCAGTTTTATGTGCAGGGGGATGTCAATCCTGGGCATGGGAAAAAGCACTTGTGCTCAATAAATGAAGTTGCAGAACTACAAGGAGGAACAGGGAGATGGCTTTAACCCCTGGTCCTGGGTGTCACACAAGAGTGAAAGGCCTGTCCAGGGTGACTTTCAGCAGCAGGCGTAGCTGAAAGAGGGTACAGTTAAACTAGCCATGCACCCTACCCAAGCATTAAGCCATGTTTTAAATAACCTTGACATCTGTGATGGGAAGCATGTGCAGACAGGGAGGGGAAGAAGTAAGAGGACCTTCTGGCCAGCCAAAGAGTCACCACCAGAACACAGCAGAGCCCATCAAAGGGAAACGGTCCCTAGATCAGCCGTGCCCTCCCCTGGGAGCTCTGACTTGCCTCCTTTGCTCTGCCCATTGTAGCAGTCCCTTCATTTGCCCATTACCAAGCCCAGAAAAAGAGGGAGGAACTGAGAAGCATTCCTCCCCCAGGACACCCTCTGTGTCCCAATGGGAGCATGGGAGGAGGACTGGTGTGATGAGAAATGCAGGTTCCAGGGGGGTGTCACTAAGGAACGCCATGGGAAGAACCCCCAAGCACCCAACACTGACATTCAAGCTGGGACAGAATTGCTGTTCAGAATGCCCCTATGACATGGCCTGGCCTAGGGACGCTAACAGGGCAGAGGTGTGAAATACCAGCCTTGGACATCCTCTGCTGAAGCATCACCCCCAGGGTTAGCACTGCAGGATGCTCGCCTGACTCCCAATCCCTCTGCAGCCACTCATGAAGGGTTCCAGCACCTCTCAAGTACCCAAAGACCAGGGGACGGACAGACGGGCAGCATGACCCACATGAGCATCACAACCCATGCAGCCCCGCACCAGCTCCAACATCCATAAAGTCTCCACCATATCAGAGCAAGACGTGCATCCTGGAATCACCTACAATGATGCGAAGGCTGTCCGGGCAAGGATGACAAGAGACTGGGAGAAACCACACATAAGCAACAGCATCCAGAGGATTCCCACCACTGATGCCAACCCATCCTCCTGTGCCATGCTGGCACTGTCCACACCGGCACCGCTCCGGTGCACGCAGCTCCTGCCCAGTGGCTTCCCAAGCTCCAGAGCCGGCAGAACAGGAAAACTCTATTTGCAAGCAGCCAAGGGAGAGTGAACAGGGAGAAAAGGAGCCTGTCTTGGAAGGGCTGGTTTACATTTCTAAAGAAAATGCCAACGCTCCAGAGAGCCGCAGGGTTCTGGCTACAAACGGAGCCGAAAGGCTTTGAAAATGAACTCAGGGATTTAGGATGCTCGCATTTTACAGAACCTGGCCTGGGGCCTGGTTTGCAGATACAGAGCAGCAGCTCTCCAGCACGTTCCTGCAAGACGGAAATTGGAGGGGGGGGAAAAGCAGTTGTTTCCCCATCCCACCAGAAAGGCAAGCTCATGAGTAGTAAACCTTTGTTCTGCTGCGCTGATCCCTAGGTGATGCCCACACACACCCTGTGTGTACCCAGAGGAAGAGCAACATGGGGACTTGGCAGCACCTGGGCTATAGATGAAACACAGGACACCCTTCAGAGCCACAGGACTCCATCGTGGTGGCTCAGGGATGCTGCATGGGAGTCCCTTGCTGAAGGATAACCAGAGTAGCATAGGTTGGGGTACCCCAGCCCTGAGCCTGCACATCAGCTCCCTGGCTGCAGGAAGGGCTGGGGTTTCTCCCAAGGGGAAACCCTTTGATTAAGGCAGCTTATAAAACTGGAGATAACTTGGGAAGTTTCCTACAGCACTGGAGGCCGTGCGCTCCTTTGAGCTGCCTAAGGACGTTGCTCTGGAGGGCAACACCTCTGGCACCTCTGACGACCCTTGATGGCCAGTGTTATGGGATCAGGATTTCCTCCCTCGTGCAGGGCTCCAAGCGAGCAGGCGCCAGTAACACAGATACTTCTGCAACAAGACAGGTCTTGGCTCTCCCCATCTCCTGGAAGGATTTTTATCTGCTCTTTCACAGCTTGACAGCTCCAAAAGTTCATTGCTAAAGGCACGCCATCCATTAGCGTTCGCCCCTAGGGACCAGACCCAAAAGGAGAGCATCCATCTATGTCACTGCTCCACCTCCTCCTCCATGCCAGAGCTGGGAAATGCTGGCTGGGGAGGGAAGGAGGGATGGGGTCTGTGCCAACCACCTTACCTTGGGGATGAGAGCCGGGGGTACCACCACCAGTGGCTCTGCTGGGGTCATGCTCTTGCCAGCCAGGACCACGGCACCGCATTCAGTACAAGCGCCGATGGTCAGCTGCTTCCCGTCATCCACCAGAAGGCTGTTGGGCACACGGAGGGTGTAGAGGAAGACCGGCAGCCTGGCCACTTGAACCGCTTTTAATCCAAGGCATCGCTTCTTCTCCTGCCGGCAGAAGAAGCAGACGAAGGTCTCCACTTTGTACTGCCGGGACCAGGCGCTGCTGGGGTGGTGGGAGTTCCTGCCCTCGTGCTGCAGCCACTGCCCCAGCAGGTCATGGTAGCACAGGATGCAAGTGGACACCAGCCCGGTTGAGTCGGCCGGTCTGGCCCTTGGGGCGGGCGGGTAGACTGTCAGGAAGGGGAAAAAGGGTTCTTTCTCCCCAAATCGCCCTGGTGGGTTGACATTGAGCTGGAACTCTTTGCCGGCTCCCAGCTCGGCACCGCAGATGTAGCAGACAGAGGTGGGACCAGGCTTGATGGCAGGGTGGCTGGCCAAGCCACTGGGGTCACCGGCAGAGAAGACCTGGTGGTACCTCCCCAGGAAGCTCTGCACCGAGGTGATTAGCTCCTCGTTGTGGCAGGCCCTGTACATGGCCCAGAGGTCCTGCAAGACGATGAAGCACTTGCGGCAGCTGCTCACCTCCCAGTGCTTGTTCAGTCCCTTGGCACTGGGTGGGCAAGGCAGGAGGCTGATGAAGGGAAAATGCATGGTGCTCTTCGCATTGCCATTGATGACTTTGGCCGCCACCAGCCTTGCCTCCTTGCTGCACTCCTCCCCGCACAGGTAGCAAGCCTCGGGTACCAGCGGGACGCCCGCCCCATCCTCCTTCAGCACTCGGCGGCCCTTGGCAGGCATGGCCCCGGCGTTGAGGGGCACCACGTAGAGCCGCTGCAGCACGGGCACGTTGGCCAGCTCGAAGCTTTGCCACTGCTGCATGAGGGAGGCG
This sequence comes from Psittacus erithacus, assembly GCA_009867235.2. Taxonomy (NCBI): domain Eukaryota; kingdom Metazoa; phylum Chordata; class Aves; order Psittaciformes; family Psittacidae; genus Psittacus; species Psittacus erithacus. The sequence goes on along the minus strand of WYDI02024900.1, from coordinate 179,052 downwards.
AAGCAGCAGGGGCACACTAGGGTGCTGCCGGCAGGCGAGAGGGGCTGGGCGCCCGGCGGGGGGCTGTGAAGCCAAAGGAAGGGGAAGAAGGGCGCTGGAGAAGTCTTCTCCTGCTTCTGCACGTGGACGCGGTGCTGGGTGGTGGGTGACAAGGGGCTGCCGCAGATATAGCAGGCGGTGCCCGATGCCCAAGTGGGCCGCTCGCTGCTTTCCTCCTCTTCCTCCTCCTCCTCGCTGGTGATGTTGATCTCGCTGTCCTCCGAGGAGCAACAGGGCGGCCCCCTCTTGCCCGCCGCCGCCGGAGGGGGCCGCGCCGCGCCGCCCGCCCCTTCGGGCTCTGAGAGGGGCTCGGCGTCGGAGAGCTCCGAGAGGTCGGAGCCGGCTGCCGGCCCTTCCTCCCCCTCTTCTTCTTCCTCCTCCTCCTCCTCCTCCTGGCCTGCGGGGCGGCGCGGCGGCGCGGTGGGGTCCCAGCCCGCCGCCCCCCGCCGCAGCCCGGCTTCCCCCGCTGCCGCCGCCGCCGCCGCCTCGCACTGATGGGGCCGCTTCAGCCAGTACATGCGCTTCTCCACCGGCGTGCGGCTGCGCTCGAAAGAGTCCCACTGCTCGCCCAGGAAACAGCGGCAGACGGCGCAGACCAAGGCGCAGCCCTCCGCCGAGACGGCGCGGGCGCCGGGCGCCGGTTCCTGGTGCTGGAGAAAGGGAAAGAAGGGTCGGTGGTCGCGGGGGGGTCGGACTTGAAGCTTCAGCTCTTTGCCGCGGCTGATGCCGCCGCCGCAGATGAAGCAGCAAAGCGGAGGCGCCGGGGGTTGCGGAGCCCCGGGGCCGCCCGCCGCCGCCTCGCCGTTCGTTAGCGCGGCCATCAGCCGCTGCTTGCGGGAGAGCGGCGCCGGCGCCCCCGGCCCCGCCGCGCTCATCGCCGCCCCCGGCTCATCCCGCGGCTCCGCCGGACACGCAGGCTCGGGGGGCGGGTTTGCAGGAGCGCTCCCCCCCCGACACCACCAACCGCCCGCCTCCTCCCGCCGCAGGGAAGGCAACGGGAAAGGAGAAAATGAAATAATAAAAAGAAATTAAAGAAAGAAAGAAAAAAAAAAACACAAATAAAAGATCCGAAAGCGACGGGAAACGCAAAATCTCCTCCCCCCCAAACAACAACAACAAAAGTTCGATGCGAAAGTTTGGGTGCCGCTGGCGGCGCGGAGGAAGGGCGGCTGCTGGCCGCCTCCCGGCCCCGGCGCCCCCGGCCCGGCTCCTCCCCGGCCCCCCCGCTGCGACCTGCATGCGAAGGGGGGGGGGGGCCGGGAGGAGGAACGAGACGCTGCAACACCCCCCTCACAGACAGCGCAGAGGGTGCGAAGGGACCCCAAAGGGGGGGAATGGGATAAAGGGGGTGGGGGGGGGGATTGAGCAGCCCACCCCACCGAGGGGGTTTATCGGGGGCGGCCCGCACGCGTTGCTCCCTCCCACCCCATCAGCGCCGTCCCTTCTGCGCTGCACTGCCTTTTGTGCGGCCCCCCCTCCCCTGGGCGGCGTGTTTCGGCACCGCGTCCTCACGGGCAGGACGGAGTCCGCAGGACCCTGCCCAAGGCACTGGCCGCGTCCCTGCCCTTCACAGCGCTGCCCACCAGCCCTTAACTCAAGCGTCCCAACCACCCGGTGATTTATTTCGCGTTTAAAAAGCCCTGCTGCAGTTCCAGTTCAATACCAGATTCTATTTCCCGCTCGGTCCTAAAATGCTGCGTCGCTTTGCCACTCACTGGTAAATAGCTGATGTGTTCCCAGCCGGGGTTGGCTGCGTTTCAGCGACGCATGCAATAATCCCGGTATATCCTTACCTGCCTTGCAGCCTGTGATAAGATTTAATGCTTGTAAAGCACTTTGCTGTCCTTGGACAACAGGCACCACGGAAGTGCACTGTACTGAGGTCCAGCTGCAATTAAACCTGACTTATTAACCACCCGAGCATCTAAGTCAGCATGCCCACCGGCTCGGCACAGTTCTCCCAATAAAAACAATATATTAGTAGCTGTAAGGATATATTTAAGCAGTCATTTTAGGAGGAAGCCTGCACACGGCAGTACTGTTGAGTTTGAGTTCCTGGAAAGTCACTGCAACATCCCTTGTCCTGTCCTTGCAAAGCCCTAAGCCTGTGTTCTGGCTTCTGAGTTGCCAGATGGGCTTAAACCAGAACTGCCTGTCCTGCTGAGGGTGCTGTGCAGGGTTAAACCCAAAGAGGCAAGGTTGGTCATTGCAGTAAGACACAGGGACATAGGGACAAGGGGACTGAGAGCCCAAGCCACGCATCAGCGCACCCTGATGCGGAAAAGCCGCATCGTCCCCATTCCTCTTCCTCATCACCCCCAGTGTGAGCGCAACCCTCACCCTTGGGGCACCCCATCTATGCCCCCCTTGGGTTGACCAGCCCTTCATGGCATCTCCCACCCGGACCACGGGTGACGGCATCCAGCGCTCCCCGGCAACTGGCCATGAGATCAAGCAGATTGTGTGACATCAGCTGGAGCACGGGCAGGGGCCAGGAGGGCTCTTCGGGGACCCGGATCCGGTTTCCACGCAGATGGCTCCGGCAGTAAAGAAGCAAGGGAGGGTGGGAGGCGACACACAAAGCGGGGAACACAATACCTTGGGGAGAACTGACTCGATGGGGCTGGGTTTTTTTCTTCCAGGGGTTTCCAGAAGACAGCGGGGCCTCGTATATTTTCCCTTTATTTATAGGCCTGATGTGGTGGCTGCTCTATGCACCGAGGGCACGGGGAGCGCGGCATGCGGCGGGGTGGCCATGACTCAGATGCTCCGTAGAGGTGCACGTGGTCTCTCAGTGTCACCCCCCCCACCCACCCCCTTTGCACAGACGGGAAGGGGCAATCCCGGTGGGACAGAGTCCTGGACCCCAGGCAGCAGCACCACTGGATCAGGGAATGCTTGTGTTTCCTTTGGGTTTTCCTGGAGCGCGAGGTCTCGGCTGCCCATCCGGAGCTCCCCAGGGAGACGCGGCCACCGGCTCAGCCCACCCTTCAAGCGCAGCCGACAGATGCTCTCCCGCTTGCTCCACAGATGGGCGAGGAAACAACGCGCTGCATTCAAGGACCGGAGCCCAGCAGGGCCAGACCCCTCCTTTCCCTTCCCTTGCCCTACAACACCAACGCTCCGTGCCACTCTCCGGAGGCGCCATGAGCCCCCGGCTCCCCCCCGAGGATGCAGCAGCTTCCCGGGCCTTGGCTGCGCAGGCACAGAGCAGCTCATTTATCATCCTCTGCCGCCCCTGCCCTGCGGTTGCTGTTTGCAACAGAGGAGCTGGGAGGGAGAGAAGATTTCTCAAGTCAGCCTCGGCAAGAACTGAAAACATATGCCCTGGCGGCAAACGCATCCCCTGGGGCGCGCGGGGATCCAGGCGAGCCTAGCACAGGATTTTCCACCGCGGCTCCCGCCGGCGTGCAGCCCTCCTGCCGGAGACGGCGTTTTAAAGCAACCCCAGGGCTGGAGATGGTGACAGCTCGGGCTGCTCTTCCAAGCCCAGCACCGTGGGGACGGTGGGATGCGATGCAGACGGAGCGGGATGCGGTGCAGGATGGGTCCTCTCTCAAGCTGGATGGCTGCGGTCCAGGTTCAGGAGGCAAACATCCTCCTTGCGCCCATCCTAGACCTCGTTGCTGGCTTGGCACGCAGAATTGTCGCCTTGCACAAAGTCAAGCCCCAGAGACAGATGTCCCTTAAAGGCAGGGGTTGGACGGCTGCTGCATGACTGTGTTGCGTCAGGACATGGTGCTGGTTGTGCAAGGTGCTGTACAAACAGCCCTGAGCGGCCTCGTGGTGCGGAGCTCCATTAGCTTACATCGGGTTGGAATGGATTGACAAGCAGCCTGCCCAGTGCTATGGCCATCTCTACTCCATCCCTATCCCTATCCCCATCCCCATCCCCATTCCCGCCTCCATCCCCAGCACTGCAGGACTGTGCCCAGCAGCACCCATTCACAGCACACAAGCAAGGTGTCCCTGCGCCCTCCGGAGCAGGCACGTGCTGCAGATCTCCCCCATCCCCAGGACCGGGAGGTTAATATGGAAATTACCAACTGCTTATTCCTTCCAGCTGTTGCTGTGAGTCATCAAGTGCCTTAAAGAGCATTTCAAACAACACAGTGCCTTCGAGACAGCATGACTGTTCCCCCCCACCGCCCCCTCCAGATAATCCTGCACAAGGTCTGCTGTTTGAAAATGGAATATTTCTCCAAGGAAGCAATTCCCAGCCGTGCGTGGACAGGGAGGAAGAACAGCCGCTGCCTTTCCATGGCGCCTGACCAGGCTCCCACCTCTGCCCATGGGCTGCCAGCATCCCGCAGAGCAAACCCTGGCACGGTGCCTCACCATCATCCCTGTTCTAAACCCAACGTGGAAGCCTGAATGCCACTGCATACAGGCAGGGGTGACGATGCCCTCTGTGCCACATGGGGAAACTGAGGCACAGGGCAGCCAGCCTGAGGGTCGCAGTGTCACCTGGTGAGGATGACAATGTGACTACTGTGCGGTCCCTGAGGGACACTGGGGCACTGGCCTGGGGTTCAGGAACCTGAACTCTGCACTGCACAGCTGTATTTTTCTCTGCCAGTTTACTTTAGTCTTTTTTTTGTTTTAAAAGGCTGATCTCTGCACTCAGCGCTGATTTTTCAGATGGAAAAGATAGGGCTGGCTCATGGAAGTAGTTGGGATACATCCTTTATCCACTGCTTTAACCTTCCTTTGAACTTTTGGGCTTTCCTAATTGATTGTTTTTTTCCCATTCATTTCTGCTTGGAAAGGCCCAGCCAGGTTTTCTCCTGCTTGTAAACTCTTATTTCCCCCTGTCCTTTGCACGGCCATGCAGGTGAGTCAGGGATGCTGTCAGCCAAGATCATACTGGTGTGAGCAGGAACATCTGCCCCTGTGTGGGCTGGAGCCTAAAATAACAAAAAAGACTAAAATAAGCAGCACAGGGACAAGATGCTGTGGGGTGAGTGGATGGGAAGAGGATGCAGCCTCAAAACCTGCCCCAAAAGCATCGCCATGGACCGGAGCGCAGGGTCTGCAGTGAAGGTGGTCCATGGCTGGGAGGGAGGGATGCTGCTGGGACTGTCTCCATGGGGAAAGGTGACCCTGGGGAGAGGAGAGGGTCACTGACAGCCACTGCAGCCTGAGCTGCTCTGCTCTGCTGAGTGCTTTTGGAGATGCTGCAGCAAACAGAACTGCTGCTTCTCTGACAGCCAGAGGATAAAGCCATTACAGGGATGTGCTCAGTGCCTGAACCCGGTGGCTGGGTCCAACCAGGAGCCCTAGGGCCAGCCCAGAGGTGTACATGAGCACAAATATAGAACACCCTGCACCAAGTCCCTGCTTGGCCATAAGGCGGAGTTAACCCCATCCTGTACCTCCTGTCTCACTCTGGCCGGGCCCAGGCGCTGATTCACCCTATGGCACCGTGCCCTGCGAGGCAGGAGGGAGCCACGTCCCCTGCGAGGCACAAGGGCTGAGTTGCTGGGGTTTTTTAAGGGGTTTTTTTTTGCTTTTCCTTTCCAGAACAAGCTGCTCTGCAAATGCCAAGTGCTGGTGCCAAAGGGCCATGTCAACAAAGAAGAATGAGAGTGGCTGTTAGAGGCTGCTATTAAAAATGGGTGGAGAGGAGAGCAAGAAGGAGGTGGGGGGAAAGAAAGGAAGAAGAGGTTTGACAGTGTGAATAGTTTGCACAGAAGGAGATATTCAGGGGCACCATGCAGGGCCCTCAGGGTCTCACACCAAGCAGGGACTCTGCACCCTGTGTCCTCCTGGGGTCCTGGGGCACAGACCCCTGCCAGGGCCTTGGTATCCCTCCCGGAGGCAGCAGAAAGTGTTTTCCAAGCTCAAATTGTTTTCCCATCCCGCTCAGCTCCGGCTTGGCCACCGAGCCCCAATGCAGGGCTATGCATGGCATTGGCCCCATGGCACGCGGCGGGGCAGGTCGAGGTCCTGCCCTGGGAGGGCCAGGAGCTATTTCTAGGCAAGGCCTGGCTGCTGCTGAGTGGGATGGGAGGCAAGGAGGCTCTCACATGACGCTGAAGATGCAACGGGAAGACACAGTCTCTGGTTTCAGCATTCTATTCCCAGCCCGTTATTCACCACTGGAAGATGCCATCTGCCACACTGGGCAGCCACGGGAGCTGGGGCTGGATCTGCAGTTGGTGGAGCTCCAATAGAGCCCAAGAGAGTTAGGTGCTATCATCCCCCTGGGGTCAATGAGCTCCTGCTCAGCCAAAACTCCCCCTCAGCATTGCATTTCCCCTGCCGATACCTGGTACCCAGGATGTCAAACCCAGCTGGATGCAGCAGTGCCTGTTATGCTCAAGTAGCATGGCATGGGAAAAGGCAAAGTTAGCTGTATAAATACAGGGGGGGAAGATATAACCAGAGGCTGAATCTTTCTCTGGAATCCAGATTGAAAGTTGTCCTGAGGTTAATATGCCAGTTTATTCCATTTTGACTTTTACAAAGCTTACTATTTTTGAAGCACACTTTGGGCTTTCCTTAGCCCTGATTTTACTTCTATCCCTGTGTGCTCCACAGCCCACCCTCTCCTGCTCATCTCCAAAGCAGTGTTAGGAGGAAGCCAAACCTCCCTGAAAGGCCTGCTTTTTAAGCATTCTCGCCCCTGAAAATTTGGTCAAAATTGAGATGTTCCCACAGAAATTGGTATTTCCCGATGGAAAAACATTCCATCAGCAAAACGCTGACCCGCTCAGGTTACAGCCTGGTCATGGCGATGAGGCAACGCAGCTGGGAAAGGAATTAAAAGGGAGCTGGAGAGCTGCACGGCTTCACCACAACCCACAAGCCCGGCTGTGAGCCGGCAGCAAGGACCATGCTCCTCCTTGGTGCTTCCCAATAGCAGGATGCGGATCAGCCATGAGGATCCAAGCTGTTAGCACAGCACCCAGCCAGCAGCACCCTGGGGTCCTGGCAACGGTGGCTGTGACCCAAACCCACCATCACCCCCACCCTGTGATGTCTCAATGGGGTGCAAACACCCACAGTCTCTGCTACCCTGAAGCTAACTACTGCGTATCTGAAGCTCAGGTGAACCATGGGTACCAGATGTCCCCAAGGATGAAGCTCTGCAAACAAACTGATCCTGGCCCATGCTTGTTATTGGGATCGTCTTGCAGGATTTAGTGAGCTGTGGGAGGAGATTAGCAGACCAAGGACTGGGAGCTCGGCAGGTTCGCCACAAGGACTGGAAATGAAGTGCTGCTGTTAGTGTTTTTGCTGTATGAATTGGTGTGAGTGCTTGTTCGGGAGGCTCTCCTGTGCTTTCAGGTGTCCAAGTGATGGATAGGGTTTGTTTCCTCTGTTTTTTGAAGGTAAAATGCAAGCTGGAGTGGATCAGGAGTCAATTGTCCCATCTGCAGCCAAAGGGTGAGAAAATTCCGTACTGGAATGATTTTTGTTGGCAAAAATGGGGCAGAAGCCTATGGCCATGCAAGGTCTGGCCCCACTGTGGCAAGCACCGATACATAGGGAAGGTACTGGCCGTACAGGAGAAGCAGGCACTCATCCCTGCTGCTGCAGGCTCAGCTTCCCTGCATGGCACTGAATCCCATCATCCGCAACAGACACATCCCTTTGGTTGTCATGCCTGAGGATACAGAGGCAAAGGGGCTAATCTGCAGTAGTGTGAGCCCAGGCCTCCTGAATTCCTATAAACACCAGCTCATCCCTTCCCTGTACCAAGCCCTTCTCCTGCTGTGCCTGTAAATAGGCATCACAAGCCCCCAGAGCCCCGTCCCCAGCTTCTCAGGTACCTCTGCGGCTGTGAAGCCCTTCCATCCTCCTTCAGCTTCCATGTGGGCCAGGCATTTCCCCCTCTGCTAGCTCCTGTCTGGTCTGCCCTGTTAAAATGTGTCCTTGTGTCCTGCTAATGGCTTTCCCAACCAAACACGGGTTTCCAGGGGGATTTGCCCTCTCCAGCCATGTGGATGCTGTGAGCGCAAAGCGGTCCCTGGGACCTTCCCACGCCTCCAGCCATGGAGTGCTTAAGGGGCAGCATGGTCAGGCTGAGGAGCACCAGCTATGATGGGGGCACTGAACCTCTTGACCTGTGTCCAGGTTATCTCTCAGGCAGGCAATGTCCCCTTCCCATGAGGAATTGCTCCTGCATGTCTCCCTCTGACTTCTGCTAAATGCATCCATCCCAAGGGATGCGCTCACTGAGATCAGCAGAGATGAACCTTGATCCCACTGGGCAAATGTGCTTTCATCTGAGGGGACTCTTTGCACTCCCAGCCTCAAATCCGGGTGCACCAGGGATTCCCCATCCCTGGCCTCTCCCCATTCCTCCCCACTCTTGCCCCTGCTGTGAATCAACACGAGCAACATGAACCAAAAGCAAGTTTATCTTAAAGGCTTTTTTTTAAATAAATAAATATATCCATATAAATATATATATATAAAAATCACAGCTCCATCAGAATAGCTTTTTTTTCCCCCTTTCCTTTTCTTTTCTCTTTTTTCGAGGGGAAGGTTTATGCCTCCTTGGAGACCTCTTCAATAAAACGCATTCTGGCTCTCGGAGCGTCTGACTGCAAATCAGGTTCCAGCCGTTCCCTTCCTGTGCCGACCTGCTGGAGTCGGCTGTTATTCTTGGCAGGGAGCCCTGAAGGAAGAAAAAAATCCACCACCACCACCACCACACACCCACCCCCCTCAAGCTCCCAGCGGCTGGGAAATGCTGATGACATGACACCTTCCAGCATTCCTCAAGGTCAAGAGGGGAGGGAGGGAAATGAAAGGGGAGAGGGGTTTTTTGTTGCTGTTAGCATGGGTTATTGCTTCGCTCAGGCATTTCCCTTTGATGCTCTCAGTCCTTGTTACACAAGATGTTCCAGGCTCACCCTGCCGCCTGGTGAAGTGCTGTGGGTACCAGCTCACCCCCCCTTTGCTGCTCCCCAATGGTGAGGGGCTGTGCTCCCATGGGCATTTTAGCATCAGCATCATATGGGCTTGGTTTAAAGCCAAGCTGTATATCTCAAGGAGCATCACATTTGTTCCATCTCACACTGCTCCACAGAGCTCCATCCTCCAGGACTGCAGGGACAGGAGCACCCCTGTGGCCCTGGCTATGCCAGTGAGGAGGCAGCATTACCTATTCAAAACCATGCAAGCCAATAGCTGCCTCCATGGCACCTCTCCATGGCACTCACCCAGGCAGAAGGTCCTTGTCCCCTTCTGCAGACCCTGGGCACTGGAGCGAGCTGATACAGTCACACAGCATCCTTCGGGGTCCCCTGCTGCAGGACTTCTACTCCAGCAAATCAAACTTGGCACTTCTGTCCTTGAGATCCAGCAAATCTCTGCTAATCTCCCTGCTCCCAGCTGCCAAATCCTCCTCCTCCTTTCCTCAGCCAAGGTGCAGAGCTCCTCAAGGAAAGTTGCACACAGCCATTAATCCTCGCAACAGGGAATTGCCCTTCTTAGTGCAGCCGCTACAGAAGGAGCAGGCGCAAAGGACAAATGGCAGCATCAATGTCGTGCATGGACAGTATCAGTGACAAGAGAGGATGCTGCAGCCTTCACACTGGTTCCAGTTGATGCCCCAGCTCTGGACTGATGTGGTGCTGCTGGAGCAGAAGGCTCTGGCTGCTGTGTCCCAGTGGATAGATGCTTTTGCTCTCCTGCTTTCCCAGGCTGCACTGGAAGGAGCATGAGAAATGTTCCAAGCACAGTGATAAAGGGAAGCAAAGCAGATGCCAGCAGTGGTGGCCAGGGACAAGGAAACCAGCCAGGGACAGCAACAGGGCACTCCCAGTGTTGCACATAGGCTCGGACTGGGGTGATGTCTTCGTCCCATGTGAGCCCCGGTGCATAGCTCACATCCTCACTGCAGTGCCTGCGGTTTGGGATCTATCCCGGGGGACCATGCTCCTCCTGTCTCATGTCCAGCCAAGCTCTTGCTGGCATACTGGTCCATGGGACTGCCAAGGATCACCTTTAGTGGCAGATAAGAGGTGAACTGTCTGCACTGAGAACCTCATTGCCCCCTTTACACAACAGTTTTGGGCCAGGACTGTGAATGAGTCTGATGGCTGTGCCAGGGCTGATGGGGATCCCACCTCTTTGCCAGCTCTCAACCCTCCCTTTTGCCGTAGGAACTGGCCCATGCTTTGCAGAGCCCCATTGGGATTACCCTGTGTTTGGCTTGAATAGGAGCAGCGGAGGGTCCCCAGACCACCACAGCATCCATGCAGGCTGCAGGTTCCCCTGGCAGACGGTGCACGGCCGCATCCTGCTCCAAGGGTTGCCAGAGGAAATCCTGGAAGGCCGTCTTACAATGCAGCCCTTCCTGTCCCCGAAGGACCGTCGAGCACGGAAAAGGCACGGCACCGGCTGGCCCCGGGGGGAACGTGGTCCTACCCCACGGCACCTCACTGTCCAGCCCACCTGGGGCCTGCTTCCCCCTGGGCTTCAGGCCAGTGGCGCTGGTTTGGATTAAAAACACACAAACACAACCGGAGCTGAGGGCTCATTGCTCATTCCTATAACAACCAACTCATCCCTTCTCTCTATCAAGCCCTTCTCCTGCTGTGCCTATCAAGGAGCATCACCAGTCCCCAGAGCCCCCTCCCCTGCTTGGCAGGTACCTCTTTGGCCGTGGAGTCCTTCCATCCTTCTCCAGGCAGAGACATGGGCACAGCCAGTGCAAGATGGGGAGATGGTAGTGCTGAGGGTGCTTCTGTGCATGCCCCACAATGCCGGCGCCTCTGTTTCCCCTCCTGGCATAAATAGATTCATCAAAACTTTGCAATACTGGGATGTGATTTTCCCACATGGCCAGCCTTTTATTTTGGAGAGTCCTGCTTCCATTCAGTTGGCCATTAACTCGCTTATTTTGATGTTATAATTAGCCTACACCAGATTGATCTTTGATCAGCTGTAATCAGAGGTGAATTCCTATCATCCAGACAACACCATTAGGTTCTTAGGTGGCAATACCTGCGGGGTTAGCATCCATTTCCTCTTACCTCCCCAGGCCTTCACAGCGACAACACCTTCACAGCACAACATCCCACCTGCACCACAAAGGCAAATATCTCCTTATTGCCCCCAAGTTACCACCCCACCTTGTGCCACAAGCAGCCCTTCTGCCCCTTTCAACCCCGTGTTCAGGCAGGAAGTGATGCAAGGTGGCAGTGGGTCACGTCGCAGCGCTGTGTCACCGCAGTGACAGGCTCGGAGTGGGGCTCCCGTGTTATTGTTCCCGGTTGTTTTCCAGCGGGGAGGCCGCGGGGCCAGCTGGCTGCCGCCGGCCTGGAACAGCGTGGCCTATTTTAAACCGCTTGCACAAGGAGTCAGCAGCTCCAGCTCGGATTTTTTCCGAACTTTATTTGTCCAAATGCTCTCCGCAGGGAAGAGGAGGAGGAGGGAGGGAGAGCAGGGAAGGGGGCGGGGGGAGAGGAGTAGCTCCCGGCTTGCTCTGCTGCCAGCAGCTCACCTGCATCAGCGGTGGTCCAGCAGCAGTGAGGATGCAGAGCCCCCCGGGCATAAAGTGGTCGTCAAACCCTATAGGGTAAACACACATGGAGAAGCTGCAGGCAATGAGGACAGAGCATCAAAGCAGTATCCTGCCAGTAAAAGGCAGCAAATACCTGTCTAGGAGCCAAGCTACAGCTCTTGGAAGCATCCAGAGGGCAGGCAACTCCACTCTGTTCAGGGGTTTATGCCAAGCAAACACACATATGGGAAGACCCACTGGAAAGGCAGGAAAAATCCCAGGCAGACCCTGCTGCACATAATCAGCAATGCTCAGACAACCAGATAAAGGGGCTGGAAAACTATCCTGCTCTTACAATGGTCCCAGCCCCATCCTGCTGATGCTGCTGTGACCTGTAGATGAAAACAATGGGTTTGCAGTGATTAAATATTGGCAAGTTTGGTTTAAAATCCCCTGTTTGCTCTTTTCCACACTGCAAACTTTTTGGAGGGGTGACCTTCCCTTGAAGGTCCTGAAGGACCCAGCAGCCCTGAAAAACTGAACAGCAGCCACCACAGGGATGGATTCTCCTCAGCAGAACACTTCAGATTCCACAAAGCAGCGAGGGCATCCATCACCCAGGAATTGTTTCCATGCCATTTTCTTTAGACCAAGCTGCTTAACTACACCTCTTTATGAAACTACGCCTCCTGAGGTGAGCTCAGAAGAACCTTTCCAGCTCTTTTGTCTGAAATCCAGCATCCCTCACAAGGATCATCAGCCAGAGTGATGTAAAACATGATTGCTGGTAGGAAAACACTGGAGAGTGGAGGGGGATGACTATGGCTTAAAAAAATCTAAATGCGCTCAAGGATTTTTATTGTTTTTTACCTTTTTTTCCCCAAAGAAGTTCGAGGCATTGTGGCCAGTAGAAATAAATCACCTCATCCAGAGTTACCAGACCCTTCACTCACGGGGGAAGGGACCCTCCTTCTGCTTGGGGGTCCTGGCCCATATTGTGAGTCCCAGAGCAACCTGAATACCAGTTTGTATGGTTTGTAACTGCTAAACCACCCAGCTCACTAAACCTACATCTTGGGCTTTAAGCTGTTGGCTGGAAGCCCTTGAGAGCTTTGTAGCTCGAAGAACAGCTCAACTTTTGGAAGAGAAGGGGAGGGGAGGGAAAAGTTATCAGCTGTTGAGTGCTAGCTGGATGCGAGAGCACCTTTGAGCTCTGCGCCGGCTGGGTGGACGGCTGGGGAGCTCCGCGGATGTCATATTGGCCCAAGGCAATATGTTTATGGCCTTGGCTGGAAGCCCTTCTGAGAAGCCCATCGCAGTGATTTACAGCGCTTCCTATGTATATGAAGCCATTCCTCTTCCACTGACCGGCCTGAACAGCAAACATCTGCGATACGTCAAAGTCAGTGAGGGGGATGAGGGCGTAAACAGGCTGCAGGGCAGGGCGACACGAGTCCCAGCACGTCCCATGTGAGGACACCCGGATCCTGCCTGCTGCCATCACAGCTCTTTCCCCTCCAGCGGTCAAGCCCAGAGATACCAACCCATGCTTTAAAGATACAGGCTTCCTTTTGCACTACAGCTTATTAGGGAGGATGGAGCACAGCTCTGGTTATTGCTGGATTTACCCTGGCAAGGCTGGAGCATGGATGGGAGCATACCCAGAGAGCCTGTCTCATAGCTACAGCTCCACTGAGCTCTCCTGCCCCAGCCAAATCCCATGCTAACAGCAGGCCCCCAAATGTTGAGAGCAGGTTGGAAGTATCTTGGCTATACCCTCACACTTTTGGTGTGGCTCTGGGCAGGTACTGCTTATGGAGGAGTCTGGACCCCCTTGGTGGCATGGCTTTCCATCCATCATGGTCCTCAGGGAGTGGGATGCAGGAGACACGTGGGATCACTTCACACCAGCGATGGAGCTGTGGAATGGACAGAACCATGGTTCCAGGGCAGCCACCACTCCGGGGAGCAAACATCAAGTCCCACCATGGAAGTGGAATTCTCTGTTTAAGCAGAACAGAATAGTGCCAGAAGCAATGTACCAGAACAAAGGCACCTGTGTCTCAGGCTGGGGACAACATCTTGGACCCAAATGCCAGCTGTGCAAACACACAAGTTTCTCCTTATTAACAGTGCATGCAAACACCTTGTACCAATGGCTATAGCCCAAGCATGCACTCACCCACGACTCATCACACTGCAGGCAGAGCTGAGGTCAAATGTGGGCCCAGGAGACCAGGGGATCTACTGTTCAGACCAGCCAGCTCCCATTGTACCCCTTGATCCCAGGCAGTGAGCTTCATCTCTCCTCCACATCTTCAACAAAATGGCTCGGACCCAATTGCCTCCAAAGCAGCAGCTTGCCAGGTTATGAGGGATCTCCCTGCAGCATCACCACAACTCTGCTTGGACCACTCCTGGCCTGGGAGGTGACATCTTCAGCTTCATCCTGGGACTCCTTAGCAGAGCCAGCATCTCTCCTCTTAGCACCCAGAGTAAAGATGACCCTATGGTGTCCTACAGAAGATCCAGAGCTCTCCCAGTACATGTGAACATTGCTACAAGAGCCAAAAGAGACCCTGGAGAGCGTAATCTGCTCCCACTCAGACCTGCTCCATGAGCAGGCAGCTCCTTCTCCCTGGGATGGAGGGATGAGGAGCAAAGCCCGTCTCTGCCATCTTACAAGATGCTGAAAAGTGGGTCCCATTGGGGTTTCTGGGGTGTATTCCCCTGCTCCAGCATCCCTTCCTGCATCCCTATTGCTTGCCTCCATGCCAGCAGGGCAATCTTGATGGGAACAGACTCAGGTCATGGAGGGCCTTGGCAGCAGCCCCAGTGCTGGGCCACAGATGTGGCTGCAATGGCTGATTTCCTCTAGATTTCACTTCAGCTCCTTGTGGGGCAGCAGGAGGATGGGTTTAAATCTATTTCTGGGTACCAGAAGTGAAACAGCAGCATAGAAAATGGATCACAATCTTCCCACAAGCCGCACTGCACCCATTGAGCTGTTCTCCCAAACTCAAAAGGAGAAGTGGGGTTGATGCTGCCAGTCATGAGACCCCTAAAACCCACACAGGTTTTCACACCCACTTCAGGTCAGCAGAGCAGTGAGGCACCGTTGCGCCAAAGCATAACTCTGCCCTGGCTGTTGCCAAGTTTTGGGTCTTTTTGCTTTTATGAGCCTAATTTCATAGGAGGGAAAGAGCTTTTAATGCAAGTGGGTGACTGGCAGCTGGCTCCTGGGAACTCCTGTGTTGGGGGTGCTCCTCCTTGACATCCTTTAGCCCCTTTCTCTGCTTCAGCTCCTGATCTAGCCACTGCAGGCTCAGCTGTGTTGCAAATCCTGCACAGCAGAAGCTGAGAAATGCAAGTGGGGAGATTGCCCAGGCAAACAGCTCCTCTTCCAACCCCCTTGGAAAAAAGAAACCCAACAACACACACACATGGAAAGAGCCGGATCCCGCAGGGATGCAGGCAAATTGCATCCCCAGGGCCTCCCAGACACAGAGGAGGAGTGGGTAGTCGATGTCTGCTTGAGCTTGTGCCAAGACCTGCCCCTCTTGCCTGGTTTGGTGCTTGGATGCTCCAAGACACTGTAAGGTGCTTGGAGGGGAAAAGCAGCATCACCCTTGGCTCTGCCCTTACCGGTAAGCCCAGCACCTTCCCACATACCACCTGCAAGGCAAACGCCCATGCAGAGCCATGACTTGGTTTTCCAAGACTGCGCATGGGTGGATATGACCTGGGTGCTTCATCTTCACACAAGGGTAGAGAGATTTGGATGTAGGTGAGAGGCAAATGCTGCTGGCTCTGCAACCCCCTGCTAGACACAGCCTTCAACTTCCCCAATCCCAGCTGGTTCCCAGCACAGGATGCATTAAGCCCCCTCACTGCAAAGACAAGCAGCCCCCAACTGACGCACACCAGCAAACAGGTCTCATTGCCACTCCCAAGTGCCAGCCTGCAGCAATCCCAGCCCTGCAGCCGCCAGGTTGAGTACAGTCAATGCTCTCAACAACAACCATCTGGTTACAGGCATACAACCAGCTCCTACACCATCAATGACTAGCTGCAAGCAGGCAGGAAGACTCCCAGGGGCCATAAGGCAGCCTCCAGCGTGGCCTTTGAGCAGTAAATAGCTATATTCTCTTCTCAGCACTCACACCATTAAACATGCATGTGTTCCTGCCTCCACTTGAAGTGATAAGTCAGATTGGATGTGGGGGGTGATGGATATAATAGCATCCCCAGGGAAGAAATGCCAGCAATTCCCTAATCCCTCCCTTTGTGTGTCCCCCCCCCGCCCCGGATTTATGAATGAGAACACGCTTCGCTTTGGCACTGCAAATTTCCTCGATGCACACGGGCAAGGAGGGGGGGGGTGGAAATCCTGGAATTATGAGGCTCCAGCACCAATTAGGGCTGTTTACATTGACGTAAAGTCTGGGTGAAGTCCCCACCCCTGCTCCCAGCATATTTATGGAATTACTCCTGCTGACACTGACAAATGCAGGAGGGAAAGTCCCAGAGAACACGGATCCAGACTGGAGCTACGTGAGGCTTTTCAAACCAGTGCTGAGACAGCCAGTTCCCATCAATATCAGCCTAGACTCCCACCAGCCACCCTCATTCACCCCAACTGGGACACCTGGACCTTCAGCATCCCCACAGGGCCTGGGAGTCCCAAAGAAGGAAGAAAAGGCAGCAGCACACCCAGGGTGTGTATAGGCAATCCCTCCATGGCTCGGAAGCACTTGGATAAAGGCGCCTTCCCAGTTTAGGTGCCTCAAGTCACCCTCATCAGCTGGGAGAGGGTGCTTGGGTGGATGCAGAAAGGGGAATGCTCTGGGTACCCCATTCTCCCTTATCCCAGGGATGTCCCAGGCTCTGTCTGGAGCAGCTTTATAGCTGAAAAATCCCCAGGAAAGCCTGTTTTCCCCCTCTGCCATAAAGGGAAACCATCTGAACCTGCTCCCCACCTCTCACAGAGCAGCCCAGACACAGCATTGGGTGCCAGCACGGGCGCGTTGGATGCGAACCTCTGAATTAGGGATGTTGGCCAAGCCAAGATGTTCCCACTAACGGCTCCTGGCACGGGAGCTCGCCAGGAGCCGAGCGGGATGCGTGCACGGAGGGAGACGCCGCAGCCGGTGCACGGCGGGGGGCACAGGGGGTGGGAGGCTGCATGGGAAGCCGGGGGGAAGGAGGCAGAGAGCTGCCAGATGCTGCCACAGCCTCCGCGGAGGTCAGCAACATCAGGAGGGATGCAAATAGCTTCAGAGGGGAGGAATTGAGGCCGGATCCAGCATGCCGGAGGGGGCCGTGGGGCCGGCGCCGAGCATGTTTTTGGGGGGAGGTTTGGGGAAGGGCTTTGGGCGACATGAGTTTTGGCACAGAGGAAAGGACACGAAATATGGAGCGAGGAATTCCTGCATGCTCGAAACGGGGCCGGAATCCCTTGGGAAGGAGATGCAAGCGTGGTGGCAGACGGATCAATGCTAACCGCTCTGCTCGCTGCGTGCCAGCGGGGAGAGGCACAACCAGAAAGGAAGCGAAGGCGATGGAGGAGGAGCTGGAGCAGCCCTTCCACCCAGTGCTGCAGGCTGCTCCTTCCTGCAGTGAAACCAAGCAGAAGAGAGGGAAAGGAGTTAAAACCGCCGGGCAATGGGATGACGAGGGACCAGGGGAGCTGCAGAGGAAACAATTAAGCAGGGGGAGCCAGCCTGTGGAAAGAAAATTACTTCCCTTTTGCCCCCTAAAAAGAGCTCCCAGGGAACTCCTATGGCTCTACAGCAAAGCTAGAAGCTCAATGGGATTAAAGTCATGGATTAAATCCTTTTCGACAAATAAAGATCTATTAGGCAGTAATATGGACAGTAAGGGTATCTGTGGGTGCATTTATTGTGATAAAAAGCATGGGCATAAGAGGAAATCTCAGGCTATAGAACCATAATCCAGTCAGATCTGAAGCTAAATTTCCCTGCTGCCATCCTGGTGCCTAGCCACTGGAAAAACAGCAGGTTTGCTCAATCTGATAAGAAAAGAGGAGGCTCAAAGCAGGTTTATGCAGCTTGCAGGTACACTGCAATGCACAAGCGATGCTCAGCAGAGCAGCACCCGTGCGGCTCCAGATGCGGCGCCTGGAACATCGCCTTACCCTGTACCACAGAGCTCTTATTTGTTAACAGATTATAGGTTAGGAATTATTTAACGCCATGTTTCCCATCTGCCAGAACCGCTCTCTTTTGCTAAGGCAGCTTCATGCACATGATGCCCACACCACGCCAAAGCAAACAGCCCACACCAAGGGGAATAGTAAGACCTGCCCCCCATTGCAATGCCCTGACAAGATGCCAGAAAACAGAACTTCCAGCGGTTAAACTGAAAATGACAAATCCTCTTCCATCTCCCCACCATTATCTTTACCCAGTGTCCCAGAGCAGGGACAGGGCTGTCATTTCAAAGCTTAGACTTGAGCTTAAAGAGCTGGGGAAAGCTCAGCAGTGTCTGTGAGCTATCTTGGGGTGAAAACAGTAGAAATTAGCTTTAATTTTATCATGAAATAGTTCCCAGTGCTGGGCCATGGCACCATCTCAGGGATGGAGCTGCTGGATTTGGTGTAGCCGGAGTTCTTTCTGCAGGTAAGCTCTTAGGTGTTACCTTGGGTAAAATAATGCAGCTTTTTCAGCAGCAGCAACACAAGACTCCAGCAAGGAAAGGCACCTTCCCCACTGCCACCTCCCTGTCTTATCTACTGGGATTTCTGCTCTGATTCAGGCTATTGAGGACCAGGAGCGCCAGGGATGGATATAAGGGGAAGAGCCACATCCTCATCCTGACAACTAGGGGCAAACCTCCATCGTGGGGAAAGGAAGGGAAGCCTGGGAGTAAGGGAGATGGGGATTTCAGGAGCTGGAACCTAGGCAGGCTGACAACATCTGTCTGACAGGGCTTTGAGCTGGCGCACTTAGTATTCCCACAACAATAAAGCCATGGGGGGGAAAAAGAATCCCTTTTGTTTCCGAGGCCATCAGCTGAAGGAGTTCCTGTTCCAGGGATGCTATTAGTGGTTTTGCTGTAACACTGATTATGCAGCAGTGGCAAGCAGGGAGGGCTCAGCCCTTGATTTACTTCTTTTTTCCCCTTAAATATCTCAAAGCAAACAAGGAGCATGCGACAATGGAGCAGGGAAGTTGTGGCACACATGCCCCGTTAGCTTGTGGTAATGATCTTATTTGTCTTAAAGCCTGGCCTGTAATGAACACAGCCCAGGCAGACCTCAGCTTTGATGTGGAGGGGAGGCAGGGGAAGAGGCTGGGATGATGCTACAAGCTGCATCTGTGCTAGTGCAGTGGGGAAGGGGAGAAATACATATTTCCTCTTCCATATTCCCCTGTAGGCACTGGAAAATTAGGTATCTTTTCTCCCTAGAGGTGCATATAATCTCACTCCCTTCACCCTGAATGCAACAGCACAGTTCCTCCACCCGGGGAGCTCTGTCATGTTGTGAAACCTCACTCAGACCCTACCACAGTGGCTACCATGGTCCCCATGCAAGCCATTGGAGCAGCTAGTGGGGAAAAGTACCTTTTGGGGGCTGCCACCCAGACCCAGAAGCTCCAAGCAGCACCCTAAGCTCCCTAAGCACCTGTAGGAGGAAGGGGCTGCCTTATTTTGCCAGTGCTGCTCCCTGTATCCAGGGGATAATGGGTAGCATGGATAATTTGCCTGCTGGCCTTGGATTTGCTCTCCAACCCCACTGGGCAGCCTGGAGGTGCAACAACAAACAAACCCCATTGTTTTAATGCTGTTCCCATTACATGGCTGCAGGTGCAAGATCTGCTGTTGCAAACGCCATGGAAAAAGATCAAGAAAGCTTCGAGTCCTATCTCCCAGATGAAGGGGAGGGAAACAAACCATGGAAAGGAGAAACATGGGAGTTGAAATGAATGGCAGCAACCCAGACTTTCTCTGGGCAGGTCGGCACCACCCTTGATGCTCTGGGTGATTATGTACCCTACCAGGACAGGAACAGGCTGGGGAGAACTGGCTGTGCTTCCAGCTACAGGACTGACCTGGCTCCAGCCTGTATGGAAAACAAAGCCCAAAAGCTCCCATGTCTCTGTCAATGCGCCCCAGCTCTAGATTTCATGCCTGAATGGAATTTGGAATAGCAAAGAGCTCTAATAACTGGGTCAGAGCATCCATCCGTGCAGGCAGAACTGGAGAGGCTGGGGCAGGAGGACCTGGGCATGGTTTACCAGCCTGGGCATGGATTTGGGAGAGCAAATCAGAGCCACTCACAGAAAAAGGGTCTCTGATTCATCCCCACAGAGGCCCTGCACTTTGCACAGCTCCATCTCCTTCCCCTGGCCCTTATCTGCTGTTGATGCTGGGACCAGGAAGATCCAAATACTTCAGCATGGAGTCAGGACACAGCAGATCCCACCAAGCATCCTTGGGGCAGTGCTACTGTGGGCACACTGGCAGACACACAGTGTGCTGGGGGTATCTGTCCTCTTTTGGCCCCTAAATCCATGCAGAGGCTCCAGCAGGCCTTTCCTATCATGGAGCATATGGCATGGCTCAGAGAGGCAGTACCAGCTCCCTCCTAAGCCTCAGCACTGGATGCATTTCAACCCTGGAGAAGGGAATACACTGTGCCTACCACTGCAAGCGTGGCAGTGAGGGGATGGAGTGCTGCAACCCCCTTTTATGGGTGTTTTCCCCATTTATAGGGGGTTTGGGGGCTCTTTCCTTCCTCCCCTCATCCACAGCCTGGGGGTGGTTTTGTGAACGGGCTATTATAACTGGACTGGGGAGAGGGAAGGGAGCAGATGGAGAGCCAGCTCGTCCTTGTCCTGCTCGCTCCGGTAGCATCCCTAAGAAGCACACCCAGGTGCTGAAGGCCAGCCTGGCTTGAAGCTTACCCCCATCAAAGAAACCTGAGATGCAAAGGACCTTGCAAAAGGGCAGATCCAGCCCTCGCCTCCGCTGAAGGAGCTTTGCAGTCCTCCTCTGCCACCCACTTCTGCCATGCCCCAGGAGCTGGTGGGGAGCAGGCAAGGCAGCAGCTCCTGCTCTCCATGCATTCCAGGGCAGGAGTGGCCCCAAACATCCTCCTTGGTTCAGTTTTGCCTGTGCTCCACAGATACCCTGGACCAAGCTCTGACCCCAAATACGGAGGCACTTTGGCCCCTGTTTCTCCCCTGAAGCACCTCTGAGTCTGCTCTTGCCCTGGCAACAGGTTTTGGTTCAGCGCCACAAGCAGCCAAGGGGATGAAGGCAGGGGCAGGATTGCACCCCAGCTCTTCCGTCCCTGACATAGACGCCCTTAGTCATCTCCCCTCCATCCCTCCTGCCTCTTGCTGCTCCCCCAGCAGCCCTCTCCTCTTGCAGGAGGACCTCAGAGGGGGGCAAAGCAGAACCCCCACCTCAACACACACACATTCCAGTGGCTTTACCCTTTGGAGTTGTGGCAGCTGGAGAATTCCAGCTATTCCAGCATCTTTATCTTTTTTGGCTATAACTCCTCTTTCGGCCACGTTATAAATTAAAAGCTGCTTCGCTTTTAACCTCCTCCAAGTTGCACCTTTTAACCTCCCTTCTTCAGCTCCTGGCAAGAAGGGAGCTGCTCCTCACTGGGGCCAATGCTCTTGCCTTGGAGGTCTGCCTCAAGCCAGCAAGCCTGGTTTTCCCCCACTCCCTCCTTCTTTCCTGGCTCGGCACAGGGTGCCAACAAAGGCTCCTTGCAAAAGGAGCTTGTCATCACTGATGGATGACGTGGCTGCTTGCGGCTGGAGCCAGGGAGCTGGGATGTGTCTGCACAGGGGCTCAGCCAGCCACCTGGATGGCACTGACATGCTGCCTGCCAACAGCGTGGTGACTGCTGGGGCTCCATGGTGCTTCCCAGGCATGGGGAAAACTGGGATCCATGTTCCCATGATGTGTCCCTGGGGACATGTTAAGCTGGGGTCCCACTTCCCAAGGAACCAAGGAGGGAAGGACCACCCTCGCTTGATCAGGGACACAGCATTTGGGATGAAGGGTGGCGTGCTGACATCCCAAGCCGCATCCCGGCTCCAGTGGTACCCAGTGAGTTCAAAGGGGCCAGATGGCAGCTAGGGAATGGCAGACAGGCAGCGCTATTTGCTGAGATCCCAGAAATAATTCTCTCCATCCTATGTGACTTCCTACATAAGGTATCAGTGCTGCTCTTGATTAGAGAAAAGCTTCCCATATTACAGGCTTTTGGCTCCGGGGAGGAACGAGTCGGCCAATTGCAATTATTAAGACATTTAAAGTGCATTTAACCCAGGAGCCCTTATTTTCCCCTTTCAATGTAACCACTAATTCCTCCTAAATGGTGTGCTCTGAGCTCCCAACCAGACAAAGGCTTTAATGTTTGCCTGAAAAGGCTTACGGCACAACCACTGTAAGTCCAAGGGGAGTGAAATGAAAGGCTGGTACAGCCTCCGAGGGGAAATCAAAGGTGGTGACTGGAGCTGAGCAGGGCTTGGAGCCCATGGAGGGGTGCATGGTCTAGGCAGGAACAGGTTGGGTCTGGCCAGGCTGGAGGCACAAGGTGAAGCTCAGCAGGACAAGGAGACGCATGGAGAAAGGTTTGCATTGCTTGGAGAATCGCAGTCACAGGAGGGCCTGGCCAAGGCCACCACTGGCTTAATGCAGCCGGAAAGGGTCACCCCAGGGAGCCAAAAAAGCCAGAAGGGACATTACACCCTTGACCATGCCTTGTTCAGCTGATCAACCAGCTGCTGGAGCCAAGGGAGCTCATCCTGCTGCCTTGTGGGTCCCAGCCCACAGCCAGCAATCCCTTGGGATACCAGCTGCTGGCGCTTCAGCTCAAGAACAGCCCCCAGCCACAGGAACCCAGGACTTGCCTGGGAGCTTTTTGCTTTAATCCAAAGCCAGGGATTTATTTGCCTTTTTGCTAGCTGCTATAGATTCCCCTCAGGAAAGATCCACACAGAGGCAGAGCCTGGAAGTGATGGATTTGTACCAGGGATGAACCTGGGGCTGCAGTCTGCGATAACGTCACTGCATCCTCCCGAGCCAAACAGCCCAGCAGCATTCCCAAGTGCTCCACATCCAAATCAAAGCTATGCTCTGGAGGGATCATGGCTCTGCGTGATTGGCATCCCTATATTATAGAATCATAGAATAGTCAGGGTTGGAAAGGACCTTAAGATCATCTGATTCCAGCCCCCTGCCATGGGCAGAGTTGTCTCACACTAGACCATATCATATCCCCTCCTCTCTGCCTAAAATCCCAGGGTGGATTTATCACCTCTGAAGAGTTCCAAGCCCCAACGGGATGCTCAGCCTCTCACATACCCCACATTTCTTTGCTCTTAATTCCTTACAGAGTAACTCACACTCAGAGGAAGTTTCTCCCCCCCAGCCCTGTGTTGCCTGTGGGCTCCCATTCCCTGCTGAAGTTATCATCACACTCGGACCCGATGGGTAAACCAGATGCGGCAGCAGATGCGAAAGTCATCGTCTCCTTTGGGGTGCGGGAGAGACAGGCCAAAAAAAGCCGAGCAGGATGGGCAAAGGGAAAACAGATTCCTGGCGCTGGGGTAACCAGGAGGCGGCACAGCAAGAGCCAGTATGAGCCCGGCTGCGCCGGATCCAGACTTTGTCCCTGGGGTTTGTTTCCCAAACAACAACAACAAATTGGTTGCAGATTCCAAGCTGGGTGGGGAAATAAAAGGAAATCAAACCAAAATCCTTTGACTGCAGAGATTAAAGGGGATCAGAGGCCAAACACACAGTCAGCACCCAGCTCCTACCACTCACATGATGGAGGCTGCTCTGCATTCAGGCTGTAATTAAACAGCTGTGTTTTCTTTAAAGTACAACTTAGAGTTTGTTCAAATACCATTTTTTATATTTTTTTTTTGCAGGGTGTTGCAGGATTTCGAATGAATAGACTTTTAAAAATATATTTTGCAGGGGTGGCCTTGGATTTGTGACTGGGGAAGGAGGCAGGAGATGAAAATTCCCTGCAGAGCGAATGCAACTGGGCAGCAAGGACGCTCAGACCAGGGCCAGCACTGCCATCCCTATGAGAGGAAAGGCAGATGATCAGCAACTGCCAGCAAGTGCAGGGTTAAAGCTCCAACCAGTCCCTCTATTAAGAGCTGAACACATTTAATGGTTTAATATTAACCGAAGCATGACCGCAGGATTTCAGCCCAACTGTCTCACACAGAGCTCCGGCTCCCCAGCGAGCAGGTCCAGAAGGCAACGGAAAAACTGATACCTGCTCCAGCATCCCTCTGTGCCATGAGATGAGATGCCAGAAGCCCCTTGGCACAGCCAGTGTGGTCCAGCCACCCCTTGCACACACACAGAGCGATGGGGAGCATGGCTGTTTTCAGCAGATAGCGCTGCCCAGCTTGGCAGATAGTCAATACCTAATTTGAGGTTTAGCCTTTCAACCATTTCCCATTCATTTTAGCAAATGGATTGACTCCCACATCTGTGGGAAGATCGAAGGGGCCCCCCTGCCCACCATCCCTCCGTCAGGGTGGCAGGGCTGTGGCTGACACACTACCCCTCCCAGCAGCTCAAGGGTGTTAATGGGAAGTCGATTCCATGGCTAATGACCATTCCTGTTTGACCTTCAAGGGGGACTGAGGTACTGAGCTATTTCATAGGAAAACCGAGGTTTCAGCCTGCTGGCTGGTCCAGGAGGCTAATTGCAGAGGGGATGCCAACTAAGAGCTGAGGATGCTGGTTTACATCCAGTCTGGGTTTCAGGTTCCTCAGCATTCATCCTGCTCCAGCATCATCCATACAGCTGAGGTGGGTCAGGCTATGATCACCTCTCACACTTCAGCCCTCCTCCAGCACCCATGCAAGGGCTGCTACACCACTCATTGCATCCCTGCACATGCGGACACTCACAAGCCATGCATTCCCAAATCATCATGGTGGCAACTTGGGCTTCGAGGCAGCGCCCAACCTTCTTTCATGTGTATTATAGGGGTACTTCCTTGAAATCATGTCCATTTGGACCATGTATGATGCATGAAGCCCAGTGTCTCTGCTAACAGTAATTTCATCACCCCCTAAGGCAGTGCCAGAAGCAGAACCAGCCCTGCTAGGACCAGTGTTTAGGCAGAGAGGAGCTCTCCCTGCTTCATAGCCCACCTCAACAGAGTGAGGACTCCCATCTTGGAGCCCCTTGATGGGCTGAGGACTCCCACCCTGGGGCCCATCAACAGATGGGGTTACCACATCAAGCATGAACCCCACCAGGTTTCACAGCAGGTGATGTGAAAACCCTGTGTTTCATGGGGAAGGAACAGTGCACCCACCCCCTGCCATGGGACCCCGCTATCCCCTGCAGCTGGGATGCCCTGGCCAAGCAGCCCCAGTGCAGGGAGGGTGGTTGTTTTGGGGATCGCCGGTTGCAAAGGTCACTGTTGCCCTCTGCTGGTCCAGGGACAGCAGGGACAGCCCGGCTTACACCCCAGATCCCTGATGTGCCTCTCTGCCGCATGTGAGCTGAATGCGTCCGTGCTCAGCCTGCCTGCCTTCACATCGGCAATGTGTGCACTGTTCCTTCCCCCTCATCTTCTAGTTCTTCTGGTCCCAGGTCCGTTCTGTTTCTTCACTAAGGCAGTCGCCACTATAGGCTGAGCCTGCACAGACACTCAGATGAACTGGGGGACAGGTCCCATGTGGGAAATAAATCAGAGAGGGGCTTTTCACCAGCTAAAGGACAAGGCAGAATGTGGTTTTCAAACAAGGGAAGTTCAGGTCAGATATAAGGGAGAAGCTCTTTACTGTGAGGGTGGTGAGGCCCTGGAACAGGTTGTCCAAAGAAGTGGTAAATGCCCCATCCCTGGCAGTGTTCAAGGCCAGGTTGGACACAGGTGCTTGGAGCAAGCTGCTGTAGTGGGAGGTGCCCCTGCCAGTGGCAGGGGGGTGGAACTGGACGATATTACAGTGCTTTCCAACCCAAACCATTCTATGAAATTCTATGATACAGAATTTTGATTCTATGAAATAAATCAAATCTCCATCCCCAGGGAATTGCAGTGTCTCCTCCCTCGCACCCCCATCTCTATCCAGCCCAAGGCTGTAGGTCTCCATCCCAACAGGTAACTCTCTCTCCTTGCTCAAAGCTCAGTATTTTTCCGTCTCCCAAATAAATCAATAGGAGGCTCTTGGGAGATGGTGACCAGAAGGCAAAGTCCACAGCTTGCTAAATTCAAAGCTGTCGCTGCAGTCCCAGCACTGGCAAAGGGCCTGGATGAAGCTGCCCTGCCTGCAGATCCTCAGTTGGCACCACGGATGCTGAGCCAGACCCTGCCCGGCAAATCCTGGCCTGGAAATCCCCAAAGCATGCAGAGAAGAGGGATGCTTTGGGAGCGGTGGGAAGGGGAGAGGTCTCATGACCCCCCGGTGAAAGGGAATCCCTTGGGAGCTTGGTTATGTGGCAGCAGCATCAGATGTAGGTGCTGGGGATGGGCATATCCATGGGTCTTGTGTGTGTCTGTTACCTTCTGACATTGTTCCCCTGAGCATGGGGCTGTGTTTAGCCCAAGAAGCTCCCCCAGAGCCAACCCTATAAGGAAATGCTCCAAATAACCTTCCCTGAGATGGAAACAAGGACCACCATATAGCTTCCTGTATGTCCTATATCTGGCTCCTCTATCATGTTTGCAAAACCCTGTCAATAAGCATTAAGAAAGCATCCAGCCCACTAGGGAGGGAAAAAATCTGTAGGGTTCAGATAAAGACATGATGACAGAGCAAGATGGGGTGTTATCTTGGGCACAGTGAAAGGAAACAAGAGCTGGAAAGGAGGGAGGTGGAGAGCATGTCTCTTTCTCCCTGCAAAACAGCAGTCTGCCAAGCTGAAGGTCAACAGAGGTCTGTAGCAAATCAGCTTTTAATTGGAAACGAGCACAGCAATCACACCCATCCGTGGCTACCTGTGTGATGATGCTGCTGTGAGCTGGCTACCTGCAGCATCGCTCCCCATATATAGAGCTTTTCTCTTCTCCCACCAGTGTCAGTGATAGCACATCCATAGGGAAACCATGTGTATGGATGTGCAAACCCCTCCTGCATCCCTTTCCAAGGAAGGAAAGCAGAGAGGCACACAGCCTGCTGTCCTGCTACCTCCCAGCAAGAGCGAGAGGTGGAATAGAAAGACCATCTTTGGGTCTGGCCTTTCAAGACACATGCAGAAACAACAGTTTTCTAGAAACTTTGCATCTGCTGGAGCCCGGAGGCTGCTCTGACAAACATGGCTTGTGCTGTATTGGATCCATACGCTGTGCCGTGCAACTGGAGCCAAGGATCTCTCTGTGGGAGTTGCGGGGCCTCATCAGGAAAAAACACCAATGCCTGAGAGATTCCCTGGCAGCTACAGCCAGGATGCAGACCCCTTCATCCCCCAGGTCTTCCTCCTAGCAAAGAGGCTCTTTTAAGCCCCACCACCATGCTAAGTGGCAGGTACCCATGGTAGGGAGATGCTAGGTCTGGCTGCAGCTCCCTAAGCAATATGGGATCATGCCCATTCTCCTGGATGAGCTGTGGACCAGAGAGAAGAAGGAACTGGGAACAATAAGGGAGAGGTAGGAAGAGCTGAAACGCAAGTGAAGGCTGAGGGAAAGCTGGGAGGGCTGAGGGCAGATCTGGGAGACGCTCTTGCCTCCAGAGATGAGGGATGTTCTTGCCATGGCATGAAGATGCTGAGTGGCTTGGGTACTGATGGAACTCCAGAACTTGAGATATGTAAGGTCCTGCTAGCTATCAACCCACAGCCCATCAGCACCATGCACTGGGGAAGGGCAGTGGGGAGCCTGGAGGAGTGAGCAGGGCCAGGCATGGGCTGGTTGAACTCATGGCTTTGCAGGTTCAGCATCATCTGATGAATGGACATTGCTGCTGGGGAAGCAAGTAGTCAAAGAGAATGGCAGCTTTGCCATCGGGGGTGTGGAAAAAAGGGCTCCTTGCCTGCATTGAGGAACATCATGGAATGGTTGGGGTTGGGAAGGACCTTAAGGTCACCCAGTTCCAACCCCCTGCCACGGGCAGGGATACCTCACACTAAACCATGTTATCCAAGGCTCTGTCCAACCCGGCCTTGAACACTGCCAGGGATGGAGCATTCACAGTTTCTCTGGGCACCCTGTGCCAGCATCTCACAACCCTCACAGGGAAGAGCTTCTTCCTTGTATCTTACCTGATCTTCTTCTGTTTCAGTTTAAAACTGGCTCAAATTCCTGGCCCTGACCAGTGCCAGTAGCGATTCCAGTCAGCATCCATGTGTGAGTCTCCAGGACCAGCTCATGGAGAGAATACTGGCCAACATAGAGAAGCCATTGTCCAGTTCTGCATCCCGACAGCTTCCTACATGCAGAAGGTGGCCAATCTCCCCAATTAGATGGATCTCCTGGGAAAGGCAGCCTGCAGACCATGCCACACCGAGAGCCTTGTGCTGCAAAGGGGCTTGCTATAAAGTTAGCCAGAGTGCAGGATTACAGGCAGCCCGAGGTAAAGAGTGGTTAAGACCACAACTCCCTAACAAGGTCCTAAGCAAATAGGTCCCAGATGTGGGCCTCCCCATCAGGAAGCAATAAGCACACACCTGCAATAAAGCAAGCTGCGAGTTCTCTGCAGTGTGATAGCCACTGGCTTTGCTGAGGAGGGATGTGCTCCCTCCTGCCCTCACCATCTGCCAAGGGGTGGACCATGACCCAGCTCTGCTCCTCAGAGCATTTTGCTGTGGAAAAGGGGGAAATGACATCTTCTCCTCTGTACTGCCTTCCTACAGGAAGTGGTACCTGGAGGGAAGCGGGTCTTTCCGATGCTCTGGTTGGCATCACCAGCTGGGAGACCTCCAGGTCTGGATCTGGTCCAACCATGCTGGCTGTTGGCCTGCTTCAGTTCATGTTTGCTCTGCCTGTCTACCTGGCAGACCAACATCTCCTTTCCTTGTAGATGGTGAGGCTGAATGTGAAGGTCGTTTGGCCCCTGAAGCAGCATGGCAGGCATCTGGAGACCCAGGTATGCCCCAAGAACGCTTCTCTGCCCAGCCCTGGCCAAGACCCAGCTCCATGCAGTGGAAAGCTGGTCTGGGAAGAGCATGGATGAGACCAAGACAGGGGGGACAGGCCCAAAATGGGCTTTATCCTTCAGCATCCTTGTGATCCAGGATGCAGCCAGGAGGTGCTGTGATCAGAATGGCTCCCATACCTTAACGGTGGTTATAGAGATGAGTCCCTGTCTGAAAACACTTTCCCTGAATGAATATCCATGTTTTCCTGCTAGGACTTTTGGCAGAGCTGCTGCCTGCAAGGATTCAGAAACTAAAGCCCAAAAGCTGGGAACAGGGGGTGACCCTCTCCCCAAAGTTCTGTACAGTTAAACAAGACCTGATTATTCCGATCAGCCCTGCATTCCCGCATGGAGCATCCATGTGTCTCAGCGCCAGGAGATGCTAACTCTCTGCAACTGCCTTTAAGGGGGTTATTCCTGATTTATGCCATAGCCAAGCATTAGATCTGAGCATCCCTAGCAAGCAGCAGGATGCTCAGGGATTAAGACTGACATGCATCACCCCTGAGGGACAAGGAGAAGCTGTCTCTGCAGTTTCCTATGGGAAGTGGGGGAAGAGGGGGAAGAGCCATTAAGCAGCTCCTTACCCTGGGAATAATTAATCTGCAAAGCCCTCAAGGAGGGAAAAGCTGTGATGCCCTCTCCACGCTCCCACTTCCAATGTGGACCCTTGAAAGCAAATCCCTGTCTAGTGGCAGGGGGGTCCCTGCTTGGTCTCCAAGAGCATGGTGACGACCACTGTGTCCCTGCAGAAGCAGCACCTGGGAGCAAGCTGAGCCCATGCTGGTGCCTTGGTGGACAGCCGGAGCGTGCCATGCCCTGGGAAGGCTGAGCACCCCCCTTAGCCTTTGCAAGCTGATGTGTTTGTAATCTGGTGCTGTAGATACTTGTGCACCTCTCCAGCCCTCTGAGCTGTTTTGCATTTCAGCTCAGCTGGCTTTTAGCTACTGCATCCAGGGCAGAGGCAGGAGCACAGCTGCCCGTCCCCACGGGATGTGCCCCATGCCAGCACATCTCCCTGCTTTCCTTAGGGCTCCTGAGCAAAGATCATCAGGAGGCTACAACCCACCATTGTCCATGGGCAGCCCCCCCATTCCACAGCATCTGCAGGGTGGTATTTTAGTCTTGGAGGCAAATCCCCGTCCGATCCTTATTGCTCAGGAGGCAGTTCCCGAAGCATTCCAGTTCAGTGGGGTGGAGGATGACTGATGGCGAGGGAATATGTATCCTCTAGGAGATCCTCTGGGGACAAAGCACCAGTTAAGGTGGTCACTGGGTGCTGGCAGGTGCTGGTCTGTGGCTCTGTAAGAGCAGGAGGGTTTGGTGTAATGGTGCCTTTGGGATGTGCTTTCCTTGCTGGCTCCTGCCACCTGCCGCAGCCCCTTCCTCAGCCCCAGCCTTTGATCCACTGCCAGCTCCCGGCTCTCCTCAGCATTCCCTGCCCCGGTTTCTCTGTCGGGATTTTCCAGACCACCTGAGTAGAAGCGTTCCTGCATTCCCTCATGGAGCCTGGTGCTGGTGTGGGAACCTGCTGCAGCTCCTGCAGCCAGCCTTGTCTCTGCTTCCGTCGCTGTCTTGCTGTCCCATGCCAAACCAGGCCCTTAAAATCAGCTGTTTTTCCAGAGCAATCCCTTTTCCCCAGCTCTTCCAAGCTGCCGGCTCCAGCGGGGCCCACGAACAGGGATTGCAAAAGCTTTTTATCCCAATGTGCAAACAGCAGCAGGTCTAAGGCCGCTCTTTAGCAGGGGCTGGCAGGGTTTAATCAACCCAGGGGCTCGGGAGGGTTCACCAGCCTGACCTGCTTTATTTACCAGGAATACATTTACCAGGAACTCCAGACTGTACAACAGCGCATCCAGACTGGGAATATCCCCCCCACACCACCCCAATCACTCCAAAGCCAAGGGGCTTGCTGTTGGGTTTCAATCCAGTGGGAATAGAGAAAGGCTCCATTGGTGCTTGCAGGATTGCAGGCTGCTCCCCACCGGATGAGGCTGTTGGGTCTGTGCTGGCTCTCCATGATCCACTCCAGCATCCCCTATAGCACGAACCCCCCATCTCCATCATCAAAGCCAAGCCCCGGGGGTGTCCCTGCCACCCCATTCCCTGCCAGTGATAGACACTGAGCAGGGAGGATCCAGCCTGCAGGATACGGCCCCGTGTGTCCATGGAGAAACAGCCCCTGGTGGTTTCACCTCCCTCCTCCTTCCCTTGCAGGCTGTTTCTCTCCCCCTCTCCTCCTTCCATCAAGCAGCAAATATGCTTTCAGAGCAATAAGACGGCTGTTCAGCCTTTGGAACAAATGTTCTCTGCCAGGCTTCGAGCACAGGGGCGGAGGGGGGACTCACACTGATTTAATGACAGTGATTTAAGCAATTTGATCCATTTTTATGGCACATTTACAGTTAGGGGAAAGGGAAAAAAAAAGAAAAGAAAAGGGAAAAATTGGAGAGAGAGGGAAAGACAGGAGTGGAACGGAGGCAGGAAAGGTTAGGGAATGCACCCCAGCAGGCGCTTGGAGGGGGAGAGATGCTGCTACAAGCTGTTCCCCTCACTGCTCTACCAAGGCCAGCCCTTGCCAGCCTCCTGCGCCGTGCTCCCAAAGCTGGCTCCTGTCAGTGCTGGCTCCCTGCAGAGCCCATGGGATGGGAATGGCTGCCGGATGGGGAGACCCACGGAAGGGCTGATTCTGCAGCAAAGGTTGGGGTGCAGCGTGTGCTGTGTGAGAGCTTCCAGTTCCTCTTGCTGCTCCCTGTGTCCAATGGATCCTGGGGCTGTGGAATAAGGGCTGCACCCACCTTTCCTCAGGCAAATGCAGCAAGGACTTATCCAAACCCCAGGTCTTATCCTCCTGCCTTCAAGGAAGAGGTCCTGGTTTGCCATCACTCCAAAATCCCATCTGCTTCTCAATGCCATCAGCTACAGAGGCTGCAGATGCTCCTTTGGGGTGCTGTGCTAAGCTCCCCATGTTAAATGCACTGCATCCACTTGCAGCAGAGGCAGGACCAGAGCTCCCAGTGCAGCCAGCTCTGCACAACACCAGCCCTGGCGAGCTTTTCCCATCACTGCGCTGAGACCTGTCCTCCTCATTGCACATGCTCTGCACAGCTTCATCCCGGCCCCATTCCCAACATGGGGAGCACAGCTGCTTGCTACGGCCGGCAGCATTCCCTGTGTCCCAGCTGGTTTCCAGCACTCACAGGAATGCCGGCCAGATGAGGGTTGTGTTGGTGCATCCCTCTGTGTACAGAACCTCATGCCCAATGGGGGTCTCTGCAGGGAGCTGCTGCCCCTGCTGCCAACCCCAACTGCCCCATCCTGCTCTGTCCTTCACCTCCAACCTGGACTGACCCCTATTAATACAAGGATGCACCAGCTCAGACATCCCTGCCATTCAGCACAACTCCAGAGCAGTGGAATTGATGGGCAAATGCCATTAGGAAGAGACCATGGAGATGCCCACATCTTGCATGACAACAGCCAGCTTGGCTCCTGTGGGAAAAGAGAGATATCCCACGCATATCCTATGGGATCCCTCTTTTGGGCATTCCATTTGCTGCAATTGGTGGCTTTGTGGGACTGGAGCTGGCTTTGGCCTGTCCCTCCCTGGCTGTGACCACCTTCATGCTCCCCCAGTGAGAATCTGTCACTAGCAGCACCTCAAGGGCTTGATGCAAGGTAAAACACATCTGGATCTTATCCTGCACCCTGGGATGGAGACCAAACTGAGCAGCGCTGCAGGAAAACTGCCGGGAACCATCAGCGGGGGGGGCGGGGGTGGGGTTGGGAAAGTCGTTCCAAGAGAGTAAACCTAGCTTTTAAATCAATAAACAGAGGGAAGCAGCCTCTGCCAAATCTTCTCCGTGACAAGCTGTGAACTGCGTCCTCCCACCCTGGCTGCATGCAGAACCCTGTGCAGGGATTGGGATGCTACGGGTCCCCCGCAACACTGGAGCCATCACCTCACCAACATGCTGCAGACACCCCCATCACTTATGCCTGACTTCTCTGGCTTGATGCCCTCAGCATCCCATGGGAATGAGATGCAGCAGCTTTAGGGGTTTATGTGGGATGAGGAAAGGGGCACCCAGGAACAGTGTAGCAACGCAGGGGCTCCCAAAGTGGGTTTTGGCAGTGCACATCTTCCTTGGGAAAATGGGGAAGGAAAAGGCTGCGCACGGAATACACCTTCCTGCCCCACTGGTCACTTCCACAGACAGGAAAACTCTTCCTTGATGCCTGTGGATGGGTTTCTGCTTGGGTTTTGTATATTTTTCATATCAAGATTTCTTTGAGGGGACAAATGCCCTGCAGGTCTGTAAAGGATGGGCTTTAATTCACCCCAAAGAGTCTCTTCTTCAAGTATGGGAGCTGGTGGCACTGACACTCCCATGGACACAGAGACATACAGGAAAGCAGCAACCCCAGCCTGGTCTTGGGAGGGGGGGTGTGTTCGTTGGCTTTAAACAACCCCAGGGAAGACTGAGGGGAAAAAGATTTCCAAGTTGCAAACAAAATAAATCTTCTTCTCTGAGCCAAAACAGAAAATAGCCACGGACATTGGCTGGGAAGCTGTTTATTATAGTCATGGGATTCACTGCCAATTTCAGCAGTTGGACAATTTCCCTTTTTTCAGCCCATAAATAGCCAACCCTTTGCTGAGCTGCCCCATGCGCTGCGGGGTGGGCTGCTTCCCTCACCTTGGAAACTGCTCCCAAAAACATCCCTCCCCCAGCAAACGCCCTGACCTGCCTGGAAACAGCCCCCCTCAGACAGTGAAAGCGTTTGCTTTGGGAAAGGGATGCGGCAGGAATCACCTGCAAAGCCGGGATCCATAAGTGAGGTCCTGAGTGGCCGCTGTGATGCTCTGCGGGGTGCAGCTGCCCTTGTGCTTTGTTTGGAGGGGATTAAAAGAAGAAAGGGAAAGAAAAGAGGGAAATAAAGCTCAGGAGAGCACAAGTGATAGGCACACCTGCCTATAGCATAACCTCAGCCCCGCACCTGCTCCCCTTCACCCTTATCTCAAGCCGTTTCCCTAGGAAAGGGGCAGCTGGCGCTCGGAAGGGTCTGGTTCTCCCATGGGAATAGGCGGACGGTGGCCCCAGGGCCGGGTGGTGATCGGTGGCCTGAGGATCTCCCTGCTCCCTCCGCTTCTTTCTCTTCTTCCCATGAAGACATGCAGACAAAGCCGCGCTGGGAAAGGCAGGCTCCCTCCAGCACGCGGCCCTTTGTCTCCCAATTAAAACCAAACACAAGACAATACCCGGGAGGAACCCGCCTGCTGCGGCCGCGCGGCTCCGCGGGCTTCCCTCAGCCGAAAGGAATCTGTGGGATGAGAAATCAAATCCACATGGGATGCGAGAACAGGCTCCCACGGGGACGTGCGCCCCCTCAAAGCCCCTGATCCCCACCGAGGGGATGCTCCTCCTTTGCACAGCTCTAGATGGCATCTCTCCACCAGCGGTTTCACAGCCAGGTTTCTCCTCCTTGCTTCTCTCCATGCTTGCTGCTCCTCTGCACTGCCAGATCTGCCTCCCCAAGTGGTCCCCAAGGGAGGGTAGGGGATGGGGAGCTCTTGCCCTGCATCCTTAGTGGTGGAGCCAGCCCTTTGCAGCCCCTGAGAGCCTTTGGGTACTCAAAAGACCCTGGCCCAGGAGTAGATGCTCATGGCAATGTTCTACCTTCTGCGCAACGCCAGAATCACCATTATCTTCTGGGGGTGACCGTGGTGGCCAGCATGAAGTTCTGGTTGATGGTGGCGAAGAGGTGGGTGCCGAAGAGGTCCAGTGTCACAGAAAATCCCTGGCTGAAGTACATCTGGACATCTGTAAGCACCAAAACCTCACTGAGCATAGAGCACAACTCCACACCATCAATGGCCTCATGCCTTGCCCCAATACTGCTGAGCCGCACTGCAGTAGGGCACAGGGCCTCTCTGATGATGCTCAAAGCCTGGGTGATGCTCAGTTCCCTCTCCTCAACCCATAAACCCACTGGGAAATCACATTTCCCTTTTACAGCATCTGAAACTCCACAGCCAAGATGTGCTCCAGAAAGTCCTTTTCCTTCACTGCATCGCCCCTATCTCTTACAGCCTTGCAGCCGCAGCATGACAAGGTCACAATGGGCTTTTGTCCAGGGCCCTGGGAACCTGTTCCCCTGCTTTGAGGAGGGAAGACTGAATTTCCATTCAAATTTTCACTTCGGCCACAGAGGCATTGGCTCAATTTCCACCCGCTGCTTCGAAGCCTTCGCTTTGCATGGGAGAAGCTCACAACTGAGAGTTTCCAATTATGAAGCACACCCAGATCAAGACAGTAACAGCCAGGTGTATGGATTTTAAACCTTGAATAATAACAACAACTAAAACGAGGAGCTCTCAGAAGGACACGTTGCCCCAGGAGAGAATGTTTGCTGCTTGGCTATGTGGAATGACGCCAGCCACTTCCCTCCCAGACCACATCGGACCACGAGGGCTGTGCATGTGCTTGGTGTGACTGCAATGCCAAGAGCTTGAGACATGATGCTCAGTCAGTCCCCAGAATAAGCCCTGTAGGTCTGGCTGAGAGAGTGCCAAGGCTGAACTCAAGGTTTTAAGCTGGAGCATGGGGCAGGTTTGGATGCATGGCGCAGGATGCGTGGAGTGGGGCTGTGATCCCCAGGCTATTGATGTACCCTCTTCCAAAGCAATGAAAGTAGATGTGTCCTCTTTGCAGGGCTGAGGATTCCCAGTCTGGGGATGCAGTTGTACTGGAAACTGCTCCAGGTTTCATCAGCAAGCTTGGAAAGGCGGATGGGAGAAGAGGGGAGCTCAGCACTGCTGGTCTCGAATGGAGCATACAGCAAATGCCCCACGAGTGATGGTTGCTCATTCTGGAGCCCCAAAAGCAGCTCATCCTGTGCTGTTTAAGAGTAATTTCAGTCTACATCTGCCAGGGATGTCTCTCTGAGATTCAGTTAGGTTGCTGGGTTCCTCAAGGAGGAGATGCTCACAAACAACTGAATCCTATCCCACACCAACCCTTTGTAGATGCCAACAGACCCACCACCTGTGGGAAGAGCAGTGTTAGCTCCTCAAACCATCCCATGGAGCATGGAAACACAGCCTGGCTTTCCTCCCTCTGGCTCTCCCTGCTCAGCATCCTTGCTGGGCCTGCTCTCCCCACCACCCTGGCACCGAGGTGTGTTTAGTCCCAGTTTCTCGCTCCCATTCTCCGTGTTGTGCATGTCCTTTTGGGAGTGTGGCATTAGTCTGCTTCGGGGTGTCCCAAAGCACATAGGAACTGATGGGATCACCTACTCACATCATTAGGGAATATGTGGCGCCTATGTTCCCAAAGCCGAAGCCATGGCATGGTGTATGGCATTTTTGTCCACCCCTTCCATGAATTCCCTGGCAAAGCCACTGCTGACTTCAGCTAGCCAAAACTCCACCCCATTGGAAGATGCTGAAGTGAGAGATGCCTAAGTGGGGGTCCATGCGCCTGGCTTCAGTGACCACCGGGACCTTGTAAAACTGGTCTGTTGTTTGGCTTCTCCCAGTCCATGGGGAAGATGGAGGCTGTCAACTGGGTGATCCTGGCACAAAGCAGGTCTTGAGCCTGAAATCAAAGCTAGCAGAGGTTTTGCCATCACCACACAGGAGGGCAGCACCATCGAAGTACGCATCAGGAGCCAGGCATTTTGGGATGGAGCTAGCCACTGCCTCTGTGGGCGGTGGGGAAAGCACACATCCCCCCCCATGGGGATGCCACCCCATAACTAGGGATAGATCTCCCAGCACCTCATCACAGAGCAGGACACAGCACATGCCACCCCCTGGGTTGTCACACCCCAAATATCCCCCCCAGGCTGCCAGGCCTTGCAGAGACAGGAAAAGAAAAGCCTTTGGGGATGCATAAGCAAGACCTGGCAGAAGATGACACTAATGACCTGCGAGACACCCCCATGAGGTTGGCATCTCCCAACAGACAAGGCATGGGTCCTGATCTCCAAACCGTACCCATTTTGAAAGGGGGAAACTACAAGGCAGTACTCCCCTCTCAAATCCCATCTCTTTGGGAGGGTCAAACCTCACTTCCCAGGAGACCTTTGCAAAAGCAGCCTTCTGCCCTTCCTCCAGGTCCCCATGCTGTATTTTAGGGCTGACCATCAGCATCTCTCAAAGCCATCCCACATCCAATGCTCACCCCTCTCCAGCCTTTCCCTTGCCAAGGTGGGGGGGGCCAGCAGCGGGTACCCCCACCAAGGCCATCACACCGAGGGACCAGATCCCTCAGCAGCTGTCTTGGCATGGATTCAAGCACAGCAGCTTGTTATTTTGGTCCTGCAATGGGGTTATATTTAGAAAGTGCTGAACACCCCTTCTCTGGAATCACTCCTTGAGGTCTGACCTTGCAGCGCTGCAGCTCATCTCCCCATCCCACCACCCCTCTCCTTGGGTACCAGAGCTGTCACCCCCTCCATCATCCCTATGGTCCCCAGCACTGCGCAAAGAGAGCAGCATCATTATACTACAGCAGCGGGGAAAGGGGATGGATGGAGCCTGAACTCCATCTCAACCCCTGACGCCATCCAGGTTCAGTCCCGGTTTCAATTATCACCTGCTGGAGCAGCAGCTGCCTAGTGCTAGGGAACTCAAAGGCAAGTCAACAAGGTCTTGTTGTTTCAGCTGCTTGAGGGCACGGAGCTATGTGTGCCTCCTGCCCGGCACCGTGGGGATGCTGCTGCCCCCCTGCATCACAGCTGCCGTGGTCCACACGCATTCCCTGTTCTCCTTTTCTGGGCAGGTAAACACTACGGGAGCTGCCAAAGGGGGTGGGGGGAGAGGGAACAGAGAGAAACCTTAATAACAACAAGGGGAACAGGAAAAAAAGAGAAAGAAAAACAACAGGAAAAAAAATCCCCACCAAGCCAGCCGCTGCACAGAGGTTATCCGGGGGACAGAGCAAATAATTGGCGAGGCGAACAATGCATTTTAATTAAACCTCTGCAGGAAACAAGGGGAGGGAATCAAGATAATTGCACAGAGCGGGAGCAGGAGATTAAAAATGCTCTTTGCTTGGAAGATGGTGGCTCCCATTCGCCTTCAATGAGCAAAACAAGGCCCCCTGCAAAGGGCTGTTGCTGGGGCTTTGGAGGGGCACCCTGTGATGGGTGCTTCCATGGAGGGTAGAGGATGAGCCCAGCCATGGGAACAGCTGCTGGGGAGCCCCATAGGGACAGGGGGGCATTGACTGTGGTTTTGGGAGCAGGACCAGGGGACATGTTGCACCGCAGCACAGCACATTCCCTCAGTCTGTGCTGCTTTGTGGCCTCTGCTCAGCTCATTGCTTGGTCCAGGCTGTGCCTGGCGCTCTCCCTGCGCTCCAGGCAAAACCTTCAGCCTTTACTTTTTCCTGCCATGGGTACTTCATATATAAGACTATTCCAAGCAGAGAGAAGCATTTTCCTCACCTAGTCCTTTTCCTGATCCTGTGTTTTTCCTCAAGCCCTTCTTTTTACCCTCCCTCTGCATCCCAAACATGGTTCAAATGGGGAGGCCTTGACTTGCTGTCGACAAGACTGATATCAGCAGCATTGTCCAGCTCCTATTCCTTCCCAGAAAAGGAAAAGACTCGCAGGCTCCAGGATGCTGGAAGGCCATGGCAGGAGCACAGTATGAGCCCTTTCATGCCTGGTACCAGCCCCCTGGGCACCCAGCTTACAGGGCAGGAGGCACCGCCTCTGCTCCAAGGCAATTTGTGAGCTATCGCACTCTGCCCTCCATCCAGCTGCCTGCTAATGAGCACCAGCCTGGCCCTGCGCCTGCAATGAGAGCAGCAATCAGCCCTGCTGTTCGCCTGCGAGGAGCAATCGCCCTCCTTCCCTCCTCTGCATACATTTCCCAGGCTGTGGTTTTCAGACTTCGATCTCACATAGCTTTATTCACAAGAGAAGTCCTACTGCGGGCAAGGAAATTACTCCAGCGAGCAAAAATTACCCCGTGCACGGGATGCACAACACAAGGGTTGAGAGGGGGGGTTTGCACCATAAATAAATCCACCAAGGGAGCTCCAAGCCAAGCCTTGCTCCTGACCATGGGCAAGAGGTGGACAAATCACAGCAATTAAAATGAAGAAAGAACCGTGTGGACTTCCATATCCACAAACCTCAGGATGCTGCCAGCGGGGGAGGATGTTTCACAGTCGCACACTAAAACCAAAGCACATCACAAAATACTTGCTGTCCTCAGAGGCACAAGATGTGCCCTTCGGGAAGGCAGCGCCACACTGTGAGCAGGAGGTTGGGACGCATATGCCACACATGGATGGATGGCTCGTGGGCCTGCAGCAGGACATAGGCAGTATTGTATCAGAAGCAGAGGCTTTTCCTGATGGAGATTGAATGGCAGGCTGTGCACAAGTGCTGCCCTGGTGGGAAATGAGGGAAATGAGGGTTCAGCTGCGATATTCCACCTTTTTCCTGCAGCTGCAATTGGATGGGCAGAAAACCCCCAGTGCTGTGCTCAAGCGCTCGGTCTTGACACACCAACGAGCTTTCCGCAAGCAACTGGCCAGGAAAATGATTCTGCTTTAGCACAAGCTTAAAACAATACTGGGAGGGAGGGAATTGTCCCGTGTTTCCAACCTAAATCTGAGTCAGAGCCAGGAAGTGAAGCCCATCATGCAGGCAGAAAGGTGGCTGCAGCATCTCTGGCTGTTTGTTCAAGAACATCCCAAGGGTGAATAAGGCAACTGGATCAGAGCTCAGCATCTCTAAGAAACAAAGGAGAAGTGGGGGCCAAACCCAGGACCCATCTTGCACACCCTCCTTGCTGCTGCCTCTCCATCATCCATGTGGCTGCCCCAGTTCATGGTGGGGTATTAACTGCATCCCCAGTCCTGCATGAGGATGCTCTGGCTGCAAACAGAGATGCGAGCAACCTCCCCTCTGTGTGCAGCGTTCCAGGGATGGGACATTTGGCAGCTGCCTGCGGGGAAGGTGTTTG
This sequence comes from Psittacus erithacus, assembly GCA_009867235.2. Lineage (NCBI taxonomy): Eukaryota > Metazoa > Chordata > Aves > Psittaciformes > Psittacidae > Psittacus > Psittacus erithacus. The sequence goes on along the minus strand of WYDI02024900.1, from coordinate 139,453 downwards.
AAGTGTACTGCTTGTGTTGGGAACATGAGTCAGAGCTCCCCGGTGCGGGAACCTGACATCTCCCTCCTGCTCATTTATTCAGCACGTCAAATATTTGCCCTGCACAGTTACACCAGATCCACGTGACCCAGGAGGGTTTTTTTTTTCCTCCCCTTTTTGCTGGCTTATAGTAAAACACCACAGTGCCATCTTGGGAAACTTGGCCTCCCAGCTAAGCGTGTTAGAGCACCCTATCCCTCACCTGCTTCAGGGACCAGCTCCTCTCCAAGCATCATCTTTGTGGTACCACCAAGCCCCTGTGGTGACCAGTAGGGGCTGGATACCAAAACCCACAGTCAAAAGCAACCACCCCACAGTCTGCAATGGGGAAAAGGTCATTTCAGACCTATTTCCAGCACATTTGTAAAGCTGGGAGCCTGCATGCACTGAATGGTCCCCCTGTAAACGCATCCCACCTGGAAGTGGTGCAGGCAGTGCCAGGAGAGGCCAGCCAAGGAAAATGGCTCAATTTTGCCTCCCTTTAGTCAGGAATTGGCTTTGCCAGCTGACAGCTCCACAATAGTCCCATGGGGACCTCGGTGTTTTCTTCTTTGTGCCACATCCTTGGATTTCTTATTTTTTATGCCTTGAATATCTGATTCCCAAGGAGGAGGAAGAGGTGTTTATATCATTAACAGCTAAAGGTTGGAGAAGGTGACCTTGTGCAGAGGTGACACAAGAGGCCTTGTGTCCCACATGCCCTCCCGCCCTGGGGTTTCTATCCCATGATTGCAGCCAAAAATGTCCTGTTTCATCAGGAACTGCAGAAATGGGTCATAAAACACAAGCTTTAGGGATGCAACACCCTCATGGTGCACTGCTCAATAAACACAGCATGCTGCAGGGAAAACATGTCCCTCCACCCTGTTTGCAGGAGGAACATCACCCTTCAATCTCCACTAGCATCCCCAACAAGTACATGCATAGGGCTTTAGGGCCTCAGAGTTTTCCAGGATCAGGGCTCCACTGAGAAAACATCCTTGAGCATCGTACTCAGCTGGCTCCAGAGGGATACGCCTCATCCACCTTCATGCTGGCAGGAAAGGACCAGCTTATCCAGCCTTTACAGAGCTGCACATCCTGCTGTGCTTTCAGAGGGGCAAATTAGCCCATGGCAAAAACTGCCCACAGCTGAGCTCAATGTCCTTTGGGAAGTCAGCAGTGAAAAAACAGTGCTTGGGTAAAAAATACAGCCAAGACATCACCATGTGCCTCCGGGTCCAACCAAGGAGCTGCAGTGACCTTGCCCAAACTTAGCGTCCTGGATTGAAAGTGCAGAGTGAGAGGATGTGAATCACATCTGCCTGTGGCTGCAGAGGACAGATGTGTTTGGTTACTGTCCAGGGCCTTACCTGCAGCTCGGTCTATGCGCACAATGACTCAGCCTTGCCTTCAAGCCCTTCTGAAAGAGGAGCTGCAGCACATCTCCTCCCAGCAGCATCCCTGTGTTGCCATGAAACAGATTTGGGACTTTCAGACTCCTGAAAGGGAAAAAGAAATAAACAAAATAAATCAAAGTCATGTTTCTCCATGGGAATCTTCCAATTTCAATTGTAAATCAATCAGAGAAGGATAAAATCAAATGCTTTAATGACGGGATCTATCTCTCTAAGCTTGGAGACTTGAAAGCTAAACATCACCCCCATCCCAATGGGAAGGCACTGGTGGGTCCCCTGTGTTTTCTTAGACACTTAACATAAGGCAAAATGAAACATATCCTGGAGACGCTCCATGCCTGGAGGGAGACATAAGGGGATTTCAACAGGTCTTCTTCCTATAATCCCTAGAAAATTCAGCAGCATTTAGTGGGGAGAGCCCCAAAGCACTGAAGTAATGCTGAACCACCCTGTATTAGGTATCAGAGGTCTAACGATGGGAATGCTGCAGCCAGCCAAGCGCAGCCCATCTGTGAGTAACCTGCCAAATCCAGACCCAGACCCCATCTCCCTCACCTTGGTCAGTGTTTCCCTTCCCATATCATTCCCTTAAGCAGCTTTTGTCACACTCACCCTCACTGTCCATCACTGCCTATGGGAACAGAGGGACAATGGGGTCGATGGCTGGGGATCCTGGCAGCAAATCAACTCTTGCTTTGCACCGAAACACCCTTCACACCAATAGTTTTCCCAGTGGGAAAGCAGATGGGGCTACATCTGCTGGGAGCTTTTCCCGAGCACATCCTGGCTTTGAAGGTATCGACAGCCTCATGTTGTGTGTGACACCGGGCCAAGCGCTGCCTGGCCTGGGGGCCGCAAAGCTGCGAGCCAGCAATGCAGTTCACTTGGCAGACGCTTGATGGGGCTACGAAACCGATTACCAGCACACCTGGCAGAGACGGGGGTGGGGGGGAACCAGCCTCTGCCAGATGTTTTGGGGTCCCATTTTGCGGGTATCAGGCTGGTGTTGCAGTAGCCAGCAGCATCCATGCAGGATGCTGGCCTTGGTGCAGTGGTACCCTGCGCTGACAGCTTTGCTTTAGCTTTTGGCTGCATTCTGGATTCTGTGGCAGTGGGAATTGCCAGCGCATGAATAAAGCTGAAGGTTTTATCCCCAGAAGATTGTCCATGCTCTGCTTTGATAAGCACTGTGGTGATGGAATGGGAAGGTATGGAATGGGCAGGTCTGGCACTGAAAGCACCGATCAAATTCTACACCGCTGCTGCTGCAGGGTTTAGGGGAGGTCTTGGAAGTGCTGGGGTAGTGGTTGGACTTGATGATCTGAAAGGTCCTTTCCAACCCAGCTGATTCTGTGATTCTATATACTAGGAGGTTACCTTGCTACCTTCTGACCCACCATTGCCCAAACCCAGGCTGTTCACAGGCTGCTGCAGTGGGATTTCCCCATGTTTCACTCCAAAACAAAGGGAAGACGGGGAGATGCAATCCCAGAGCAGACCGTGAGCACCGTGAGAGGCTCAGCCCCACATTGCAGAGCCTGCTGCAGGCAAGGCAAGGGCCAGCCCCCAGTTCCCTGAACTTTCCAGTGCAGCTTTAAATCCACCAGGCCCTGCCTGGCTCCAGCTGGCTGGGCAAGCTGGCAGCAAGCAGAGTGCAGATAGTGAGAGTCAAAGCTTCTCCTGCTGGAGGAATATAAACCAGAAAGGATAAGAGAGGGTCTCCATAAATCACGAGCTTGTTACTGATGGAGAGAACTCCCCTCCCTCTTGCTCCATACACTGCGGCACGAATTATGGCCCCAACTTCACTGTTGTTCAGTGATGAACATCTGAAAAGGCTGTGACAGATGAGAGAAGGGATGATTTAACAGCCATAAATCCAGGCAGCTTAGAGGTGTTTTTACAACCAAACCCATCTTGAATCCCCTCTGTTATGAACACTTATCACTCCCAGACACTACTACAATGGAAAGATTTTTAACAGCTTTAATACAGACGCAATAAAACCCCCCACAGCCCAGCAAGCAAATGTCCTTTTTATCCCTCAAGGGAAGGGGAAGGGGGCTGAGAGCCATTTGCTGTGCTCAGGCTCGAAGGATCAGGACTTGAGCAGCCACCACTAACCCTTGTGTTTAATGGATGGGTGGCATCAGCCGAGATCTGTATCAGCTTTCCTAAAGCTGCTGCAGGGAGGGTGTAATTAATACCTTGTTCGGAGGGAGGAAGGGGGGGAACAGGCTGTGCCCAGGATTTGCAGCACCTTCCTCCTCTCTAGAGCTGCTCTTACCTCTGCCACGTGTCCTCCTGCAGTTACCCACGTCACATCTGGTCTAACCCATCTTGAGGGGTTCAAAATGAGGGAGGTTTCAGCCCAAAGACCCTCCTGGGTTGGTGCCAGCCCTCGCTGCTGTTAATGCACCATATTTCTCATGCGTTGAAGGCTAAACAGGCTCAATGACCATCACCCAATGAGCAGGACAAGGTCTCTGCTCACAGGCACTTCAAGGAGGCTGGAAGACATCCCAGCTCAGGGTTAAGAAGCCAAGAATCTCACTCCCTCTTGCTATATGTGCTGCCCCTATATACTTTCTGTACCCTTCTGCACATACAGGCTGCACCCAGCCAGCAGAATCAGTGGCTGAGAGATGGCAGGGTTGCACCCACTGCAAAGGCCCGGTGCTGAGCAAATACCTGAGGAATAAGCTCCCCCTTATACACACAAACTTATCAGGCATAGCAAGGCGATAAACTGTTCATGAGATGGAGGGAACAAAAGCACCCCCAGGGCATGTGGCTTCTGGTTTTCCATAGGAGGAAAACCCCAGGTAAAACATCCAAGCACGAGCTTCACGGGTGATGGGTTTCCCTCCTGCAATGGTGAATCCATGGAGCACTTCAAGGAGGAAAACCGGAAGGAGCATGGCAAGCTCTTTCCTAAGAGGAAGGTGGCCATGAAACCTTGTTCTTGGGCTATTGAGAGAGACACCAGCATGACAGGGAGCAGGCTCAGCTTTACCATAGGGAGACAGGAGGGGACGTTGTCTCCAAAGCCTGTGTGAAAGATGATGCTTCCAGCCTATTAATCTAAGGGAACATCTCCTTTTTTAATAAGATAATAGTGAGTAATTGATTTTTAAATACACTGAAATTCAATGGCCTGAGGCAAGAGCAGGATTCCATCTCCATTGTCACATCAGCAGTGAGTGGCAGGGATTGAGAGCACAGGGGAAAAGGAAACAAAACTTAAAGCTCCTTCATGTGCCTTGCTGGCCCCGGGGCAAACATGGAAGTTTCTTTTCAAGGTGCATCAATTATCCTGTATTAAATACTAGGTCATCAAAAGGGAGAAGCTGGTGAGGGCTGAGCAGGGAAGGCACCAGGGAGCATGGAGGATGAGCAGGCAGCATGGGGAAGATGGGAAGATCCATCTGATTAAAACACACAAGAGCTGAGTGAGAAAGTAATTTTTAAGACAATTTATTCCACCCTTTCTCTCTGTCTCACCCCATCCTTCACACAGCTGGGAAGGGCTTATGGACATTTTTTATTTCATTTTAATTCTTTTTGGTAGAAAAATACACGTGCAAACAATATACACTTCAGTGCTGAATTTCTTTTCATGTTGGGAAAAAAAAGATTATAATAAAGAAACAAAGCAGGATTCGGGAAAGACCTGAGTGGAGATAGATGCAGGGATGCCATAGGGATGGGATGCTCCAGGATGCAGGTCTTAGTGCTGAGCTGCCATGGTCCATGGTCCATGGTCCATGGTCCAGCACATCTTCTCCATCAAATAGGTGCACGTTAGGCCTCTCTGACAGTCCCTTGTCCCAGTAAAAACCATTCTCTGTTAACACTGCCCACACTAGGGAATGGCCGAGGAAAAGCCAGTGCGGGATCCAATCCTTCATATGAGATCCAGAGTGGAGCAGAGCCCCAGCTCCAGCAGCAAGGGAAGCCCACTTAAGCAAAACCATCATTCTGATGGTAGGAAATGACACCAGAAACAGGGAGAAAACCCTGTTCTGCTATTTGTCTGATGGGATACAGCCAACAGCATGGGGAAAAATAGACTGATGATCACTTGGAACCTGGGCTTGTGTTTCAGGACATTATTTTGAGAGTGAGACTGTGCGCTGGACCCTTGGCTGCTTGGAACTGGGATTCACTGACCCCATGGGCTGAGCTGACCAGGTCCCATCTGAAGAGGGATGCACCCTGTGGAGGGGAGCAGCAATGTCCCCAGTCCCCAGCCTCCCTGCAAACCCTGTGCCAAGGAAAAAGCAGATACGCTGCGTACCGGGTAGCTGCCATCACTGGAGCAGAATAGGAGATGTGCCTAAGACAGAGCTATTTCAGGTTTGATCAATGGAGCTGGGGAAGGAGAGGGCAGAAAGATGCAGCCTGGGGAAAGAGGGTGATTAATCTCATAGCATGGCTGCTTTGGGAAGTCAGGAGGCTTTGGGAAACACCGTAAGGCCACGACAGCCCTGATGCTGAGGATGCAGCAGGAGCAGGTACAGGGGAAATCTGCCTTGATGCTGGTTTGCTACCTCCTCCCAAGCAGCATCCACATGTGCTCCTCTCCCAGCAATCCTGCCCAAGTCTACGCTTCTTCTCCTGCTGATCCGGGCTAATGATACGGAGCAAACTGCATTTTCTCTCTGCCCACAAGTACAAAACCACACATGAGGAGCAGGGAAGATGTCCTAAGGGAAGGATTTCCCCCAGCTCCCAGGGAGCCTTATACAGAGGAAGGGTGCAGCACTTTACCAGCCCCATCTCTGCTCCCAGCAAGCCCCCACACCGCCCATGTCCTCAGGCAGTGGTGACATCCTGGGTACACAACCCAACCTGCTGCCCTGACCCAGATGCCTGCTGCGTCCCATCACCATCCCCAGCAGCCAGCTGCTGCATCGCCAGGACAAGCCCATGTGCTGAGAACATGCAATGCCTTACTATGGAAGGAGATAGGTCAAAGTAGAGGCTGCCCTCCCAAGAGAATTGGCTTCCCTTGGTGGCTGGGTATCTCCCCGGGGGCTGGATGTGGTCCCTGCCATCACCTCCCATAGCCCCGGTCCAGCTCCAGCCTACATGCAGATGCCAGTAGGGAAAGGCAACAGGAAGGTCACAGCCTTGGATTTCTCTGGGTTTACCACCATCCATGGCAGCCTTGGGAAGGCACCGAGCAGTGAACACCCTTGCAGCTCTGCTGCTGTTGTGCCATGGGCCACCCAAGACAGGCAGCATTTCATAGTGGGGCTGGAGACCCTCAATCCAGCTCTCGTAAACACACCTGGAGCCTGCAGCAGTCACTCTCTCTTTGCATTTGTTTGGGTTTGGTTTTGCTGTTTTACTCACAAAATACACTTTTGGGACTGCCTACTCTGAAAACAGATGCGAGGGGATCTGGCAAGGGGCAGGGGGGCTGTTTAGCTCCTACTTCTACATGCTGCCTTGGCGCAGCGCTGAGGGTTGGTGGGTGATCATGCAGGTTTTATTGCAGCTTGTGTGTGTGATTTCTTAAAGCAGCACAGCTTCAGTTTCAGGTATATCCCCAAAGGTGCATTTCTCTCCCCATCCCGCCTGCTCCAACCGCAGCGCGATGGTCAGGCAGCTATTCGGTAGCCATCTGCTCAATGTGGTCACTGAGCAGCTTGAATTGCTCTGTGGAGGAGAGAGAAAAAGGTGCTGGGAGGGTGCTGAAGCATCCCACCCAGGTAGGAGGGGTCCATCCCTCTGGAATCCCATGGAAAGGGTGCGCATCCTCCCCTACCTTCATCCAAGTTGCCGATGGTAGCCTGCTTCTTCAGGAAGTCACTGCAGAGCTTCTTGCTCAGGCCGAACGCCAGCATGTTGTGGATGAAGGTGCTGAGGAAGGACAGAGATGCTTTTGGTGAGGGAAGGGCCAGGCTGCCTTTTTTCCCCCCCTACCTTTCTCTTTCTCCCCACACCCCCTTGTACCGGGCGCTGGAATGATGCTTGGCTATGGGAGAGCATGCTAAGAGACACTGCGGTGTCCAGATTTTCAATTTAAAAGAGAGGAGCAGGTCCTAAGGAGAAGCACCGAGCATCCCCTGCACCATAAGAGATGTTCTCAGTGAAGGAATCCTCACTATAAGGTGTCCCACATCAACAGCCCGTGCCCCACTCACCCCAGCTGCCCGAAGGTGATGTTCTCATTAAAGCGGAGGCTGTCATCACGCTCCTCCTGTGTCATGTGGCACCACTTCTCCCTGCAAGGCACAAACCTATCTGGCACCACCGTCACCCCAGAACCCCCTGCCTCCATCTGCCACTCCGCAGGACACAGAGACCACCAAGATCCCTTGGCACGTGGGGCTCAGGATGAACTCCCACAACTGCACCCATCCACAGGTCTCTTGCTCTGGGGCAAAGAGAGAGATGTGGCAGGAGAAAGTCATCTTCAAGCTTGGCTTGCTCCTGTAGGGTAAGAGCTAGGAAGAGCATTGGCCTCTCAGCACAGAGCTTGCATCTCTCACCTTCAGTGCCATTGCTTAGGCAAGGGGGATGAGTAAGGAAGCAAGGGGTCTGCAGCTCATGCTGAAGCCCCCCCCCAGCCCAGGAGGGGTACCAGGAGGGTACCAGGCGCCTCTCCCCCATCTGCAGTGGGACTCCAACTCCCCAAACCCCGAGCAAGCCATTCCCCAAACATACCTGCCCCTCCGACAGCACGAGGAGCTCCTGTCCTCTTTCCTATGGCCCCACTCAAGGGCCAAAGTGCCAACATCACAGTGCAGCACTGAAGATGCCCTGGCTCTACTCCGTCTCCCAAGCAAATGCAATTGCAGCATTGCCTTAAAGGAAAGGGGTTTATGATGCTCTAGATGTTTGCAACCAACTCTAGGTGGTGGCACAAGTCCCCATCCAAGTGTCCCACTTGTCGGGGCTTTGGGAATAAAGCCCGCGTCACGGGAATGTCACTGGGGTGGTGCGCTCAGGTGGTGGCAGTAGGGGCTCAGTGCATGCACACCAGGTAAAGCCAGCCCCATCCCGAGAGGTTACAGGCAAGGATAAGAGGAGGAAAAGCAAGGAAAAACAGGGATAGGTAGAAGAAAAATAGCTCTATGGAGGAGAAGGAAGAGGAGAACACCAGGAGCGCATCACACGCTTATAGCTTGCACTAGCTCGCAGACACACCAAGTGGGATGGGAGGAGCTGTGTTGGGTGAAAACAGCAGTCGAGATGAAGGGTGTCTCACAGTGCATTCAGGCAGGTGAGCTCAGCCCCAGAGTGTGTTTGTGTTGCTGAAAGTGGAGAAGGATGAGTGCCCATCCAGGCTGATCCCATGGAAGTGAGCCTGCCCAGCCCATGGGGAAGGTGCCCAGCTGAGATTTCAGTCTCTAGGAGTGAGCTGCTGCTATTCACAGGGCTCTGGAAACTTATATGGTATATTTAGAAGTATTTAAAGGGAAAAAAAGAGGTGTAATTTCTTCCAGATAAAGCTCACAATAGCAAATGAAAACCACATCCAAATCTGGAGGCTGAAAAGAGAGGAGAAGAACCAAATTAAGGGGGCTTTGAAATCTGGAAGCGAAACTTCACAGACCTCACTGGCCCACTTACAGAAGCAGCATGTTTGAAACAATTTTTTTCCTGCCTTTTTATGTTTTTGAGGGAGGAAGGAGGGAGAAAAAAACCATTATCAAAGAAAAATCTGGCTTGTTATTCAGGAGTAACATGCCTGGGAAGGGGGGAAGCCCACATGTGGCTCTACTCAAGCCCTTTGATCTTCATACCAGCACAATGGGGCAGGAACAGGGGTGTGTAACACCACGGTGTGCTAACACCTTGCCTGTATTTTGGTGTACCAAAGAATGTCTTGCCATGGACAGACAACGATGAGAACTGTGCCAGTAAGATGTGGCTTCATCTGCTTGGCATTGCTCATCTTTCAGCAACAGCATTTCACCCCACACAGCCGACCGGAGCAATGCTCTGTCTGAGCAGTGTTCCAGTTACCCGTTTGCTGGTGCATGCCTTAGCCATGTGGGAGATTTACTGCCAAGCTTCAAAGAACCCTCATCCTCTTGCTAATGCCATAACTTGCAGTGATTTGCTCCGACATTGACTACCCCACGCTCCAGCAAGAGAGTCATGGTTCTCCCCCTTGCCTCGGTCCCAACTCAGAGCACCCATGAATGTGGCTGGATTTGAGCTTTTTCAGCTGGCAAAGGATCCTCAGCACCTCTGTGTGACAGCAGAAGCCAGGAGCAAGCGGGAAAGACAGGAGAGGGGGAAACTTTCTCCATGGAAACACTCAGTTCATGTCCAAAACCTGCCTGGGGAGCTGTTCCCAGCATAAGCCCTTGGTTACCCCATCAGTGGGCATCTGATTCCCACAGTAAAATATTACAGCTTGAAACTGTTCAAGTTTCCTTATAAAAGGCCACATTAAAGAGGCCTTTCTGGCTCTTTTGATTGGGTGATGCACATAGAGTCAAATCTCTGGTGGCCATTCCTCCTCAATGAGGCCTTTCAGAGGCCCCCTGAAACATGTTACCCCCTTCCCCAGGGCAGGGTTTGGACCTGAAGTGAACATCGGCCTCTGGACACTAACGCACTGAAGTAGAGGGACAGACACACCTCTTCTCCTCTTCCTCCCCAGTGTTCCCTCTGGAGCGGCGGCAGAAACAGGGCCGACAAGAGTGGTGCGTGAAAGATCATGCAAGATAGAGGGATGGAGGGGAAAGGAGAGAAGAAGAGACAGAAAGAAGGTTGTTAGAGGCAGAGAGAGGAAAGAGAGAGAAAAAGAGGTTTAGTTCTGGTTCCTTCCCCCATCCCCTGCCCTCCCCACCGACAAGAGCAAAAACTTCCCCTGCTTTACTGCAGCCCCAAAGGATGCAGCACAAACACCACAGAGATGCCCTGACCACCCCATAGAAATGGTCACAGCCCCATCACCATGGGCCATCCAGACACCTTCCATGGCCAAGCAGTATCCCTGGTGTTCCAAACCCACTCCATGTGACACCAGCCCTCACCAGCTCCTCCTTCCAGGGTTTTTAAACCTCAGTCCAGCAAGCAGCATCCATTCACCCAGTGGCATCCATTATCCTGTCCAGAGGACTGAGGGGGAATCACCACCACCTTCCAACCCCCAGTGAGATACTCAGAGCACTCCAAAGGTGCAGCTCTTGAAGATCATTAGTTAGGTGGGCTTGTTTCTGCAGCAGAAGCAGACTCAGCCATCAGTTTAATTGAGAAAGGCACTTGGAGCAGAGAGCAGCTGCCAGTGGCGTATGTCCTTGAGAGACACTTGCTGCTGCTAATTTGGGGCTTAATCAAAGCAAATGCAGTTATGGGTACATTAACTGTTCAATAGGTTCTCTCCGTGGCTTGCTTGGGATAAAAAGAAAGACAACAAAGAAGAAAACAGATTGATTGGCGCCCTCAGCCTAGCAGAGCATCCCATGGTGTGAGCCAGGGTTGCTGTGACTTAGCTCATGTTGTGAGGGGGATGCAGGAGTGCTGGCTGCTCAGGAAAAGGGCTGTTCAAGTACTCTGATCCTGAGAGCTCACAGCCTCAAAATACTGCACAGACACGCAGCAAGGGGGAAACTGCAGTCGAGAGAGGAGTGAATTGCTCAAGTCCTCGTGGCAGATCCATAATGGAGCAACAGATGGACATGAGCCTGGCGAGCATCTCACCTACCCTTGCACCCTGCAGGGTCTCCATGCCTGGGCACACAGATGCTCCCAGCACACAGCCACTCTCCCAAACAAGCAGCCTCTTACCCTTTTCAGGGTTTATTCCCACCCTACAGCTCTCAGGGGTGAATGCTGACATCTCCAGCTTCCATCTTTGCTGGCTGCCTGGTGTTGGTCCCCACACTGTGACGGCAAAGCATGTCCACAGCCCCCCTGGGGATAGTCGGTACCCAGAGCATCCTCTCCCTATAGCTGCACTAAGCATCTTTCCCCATATCTGCTTGCAAACTAAGCGCCAAGAGCCTGAACCCATCTGGGTTTTCTGGGCCCACCTCTAGGGCTTTGCCTTGCAAAACTGATGCAAAACGAACAAGAAAACCTTCATGCATGCATGCACATCCCTAAGAGGATGCACCCCGCAGCCCAGTAGTCCCACAGATTTGCCATCAGGGACAGAAAGCAAAGTGTTTCCCAGTGGCTGGTGATGCTTAGGACCATTGGGAATGCTGTGAGGCTGGAGGAGACACAGCATGTCCTTTTCTGATGGGAACACATCCTACCTGGTGGTGGGGGACCGCTTCCTGCGCTCGCAGTGCACAGCATCGAAGAAGGCAGCATTCCAAAACCGCAGGTTGTGCCTGCAGGGAGGGAGGGAGATGTTGGGAGTGGACACCCCACATCTCCCATCTCTCCTATGTCTCCAGGTCCCCCCAAGGCCAAGCTCTCCCACTTCCCAAGAGCCAGGAGATGATTCAAGGGTGTCTAACCCAAGTCTGGTGGATTTGGTCCATTTCTGGACCAGCTCCTTAAGTGGCTGCAAAAACACTCTTGCTGGCACTAGGGATGTGCAAAAGCCATCAGCGTCCTCTTTTAGGAGCAGCAGCAGCTTAAAAGCACTCATAAACATACAGAGAAGGTGTGGACAAGGAAGAGTAATCCCCTCCCCAGGGAGACCAGCACTGGTCAGGAACCAGCTCGCCCCCGGCAGGCTTTACCAGATCGGCTGCTGCTTGAGGTGCATGTACAGGTAGATCTTCTCTCCTTTCTTCTCCTCCTCTGGGCTCTGCACGGAAACTGTGGGGACACAGTTATACGCCGAGGTCTGGGTGATTCCCACCTTCCCACCCATGGACAGACTATGTGACCCTCCTTGCAGCTTGGTGTCCAAGCAGCTGTGATGGCAAGGTCTGTCAACCAAATACTCATCCTCAACGCATCCACAGCAACAAGGACAGGAGTTTTGGCAGCCCTTTGTGGGCAGATATAAGCTCTGACCAAAGCATGGATGTCCCAGAAGGATACTTGAGAGACTGGATCACTGGTGGGTAGCATGCACAGGTACTGAGGGGAAACTGGTGAAACACGACAGCACAGGGACAGTGGATGCCCAAAACTCTGCAAGCTGCATCACTGAGGACAAGATGCCACAAGATGTCCTGTGGGATAAGACCTGTGATTGCTCCAAAGCAAGGAGCTGCGAAGGCTCCTTTAGAGCACTTCTCTAAGGGCTCAAAGACAGCATCTTCCTGCCCTTCTCCTGACCCCACAGCTTCAGCAATGCTGGTCATAGTCATATTTCCAGCCCATGTTCCTTCACTGGGAATGCCACAACCATCAGCACTATCTCCACTTACTCGTCTTCTTCAGCTTCTCCTTTGGTTTGTCCTCCACTTCGCTGTGGCACAGAAATCAGTGTCAGCTCCCAAAAAAGCCTGTCCCCGTGACAGCACATATGGCAAAGCCCTGCCCACCCCAGTGAGGGGATCACCCTCACTGAAAGCCCCCCTATTCCCATCCCACTGTCCCCAAGGTCTGAAAGGCAGCTAAGGGACTGTAATGTCCATCCCAGCCAAACCCAGTACAGAGATGATGCGGAAGATCACAAAGCAACAGCACCATCTCCTAGAACCACATATTTCCATGCCCAAGGGACTTAGGACTCCCACACTATGAGTTACCCAATGACCAAAGTACAAAGCACAGGACCAGCCCTCTTCCAATGGCCATGATAACCCCTGGTTCATGGTGACCCTGAGCCCAGGAGGTTTCTGCCTTGATGCCTGCCTCATCCCACCCAACAGAGAGGTACCCACTCGCTCTTTTTGCTGGTGGGACCCTTCAGTTTGGTCTCCAGGCCCCCGAAGAAGCCCTTGACGTTCTCTGTCTTGGCTGATGTGGTTTTCAGCAGCCGCTCCGCGACGTCCTTCTTGTCTGCCAGCCAGCTATTTGCTGACTTCAGGTACGAGTCGATGCTGCCCATGGGCTTCTCCTTGGCCTCCAAGGGCAGTGTGTGGGTCTTGCCTGTGGGCAACACATCAGGAGAGCAGCTGGATGCATGGTCCTGGGTGCTGTCAGTTCCTAGGGGACCTGCTCCCAGCACAGACCAGCATAGACCATCCCAAGTCCTATAGGTCTTTATCCTCCCCTTAGTTTTGGATAGGAGATCAGGAGTGATCACCACACACCAAGCAATAAACCAAGGTGACTCTGGGCTGGGACATTCACAACACAGCCCCAGGGTCAGGGAACATCTAGGGGTTGCCACACATGAACAACCCTGGATAGAAGCAATGACAAACCAGCATCAGCATGAGCAAGGGTCTCTGGAAGGTTTGCACTGCTTCTTGGCCATGGAGGCTCTTTTCAGCTCGGTATCAGCCAAGCTTGGGTACCCTCCATCACCCTTCACATGCACAGATCACGCTTCACCACCAACACAAGCAGAGCCCAAGGGTGCAGGTGCCTCTTACCCATGTAGTAGTAGGTGAAACACATGGTCATGAGGTTCTTGGCGGGGCTGAAGTCATCCATCTGGTGACACCTATCACAGAGAGAGAATTTGGTACAGACAACCATCGGTGGTAACCCATGCGTGCTGCCCCTCCTCGAGCCACGCAGCTCTGATCTTGGGGGGTTTGGTGGTCCAAGGAAGCCCCATCCCACCCCTGACTCACTCAAACAGCACGAGGGCGAAGGACTGCATCAGGCGGTAGAAGGTCTGCTCCGAGACGCACTTGGAGTTGCAGCGCTGCAGGCACAAATCCCAGGGTTTAGCACAGGTAAAGCAGCAACCTCAGTCTCCCCCATGGCCCTCATGCAGGGAGATGGGCAGAGCCTTCCTCCTGGAGACAGGGGTTTGCCTCTTGGAATTGGTCTTGTAGGGAATAGGATGTTTCTGAGTGCTGATGGGATCTCATTTTACGTAAAAGAGGTGCTTTCTGCTCCACATTGCAACAAACATGTATTTAACTGCCTCGAGATGCATTTATTCACTTCTCTGTCTCTCTACTGAAGTTCCTCCTTTTACCCCAGTTCCTGCCCTCCATAAGTATTCCTTTGGGGTGTTGGTGAATTCCCCTGGCCTGAGCCCCCTGCTCCAAAGCCCCAGTGCAGGGTCACTGCTCCTTTGCCCATCTCTCCCCTTACCTGGGCACTCACGTATCTTGCAAACCACTCCCTGCCCTTCCCATTCTCGCTGCTGCAGAGCTCACCAAACCTGGCCTTCTCTTCTTGGTCCAGATCCTCTCTGAAATGGGGTAGAAAGAGAGAAAAACACTATTAAAGGTGAGGATGTGGCTGGTATCCCCTTGTCCAGCCAGCATGGTTCAGCTCCTCCACCTCCATCCTCGTCCTGAGATACCGAGAGGAAGCAGAGAAGAGGAGCATCCATTTTGCCATCCTTCATTTTATGCTGCTCTTTTGTTCCTCCCTGGCAGGGGGAAAACAAAAGGCAGAGGGAGAAGGGAAGAGCTAAGCACAGCCCAAGCAGAAACTGAGCTCCAGAGACAGGCACTGTGCCCCAGAGCAAAAACAGCCCCTGTTGCTGCTCATCACACTCCGTTTGTTCAATCCTGCTTGACACACAGAGCCACAGCGTTATGGAGACCACAGTGATGGGAGCTGGGGGGATGCAGGACTGGGGTGGGAGCCAAGGGCTGCTGCAAGGCCCAGGGGCACATGGTGAGCCGCTGGTGTTGGCAGGAGCATCATTAATGAGGAAAAGGAGTTGGAGACACGGCATGGGAAGAACCCCGGCATGGGAAGAACCCCAGCATGGGAAAAGGGAGAAAGGAGAGGGGTGGGAAGCTGGGGGTGAAAGATGAGCTGGGATGTGTCTAAGAAAGTGATGCAGGTCAGAGCCTGCATCCTCGCCTTAGCTCTGACAGCACTGGGAGCAGCAATCTGCATTATCCAGGCACAGGGAAGGACACAAACCAGAGTGGGAAAGCAGCCAGACCCCATCCCTTGAGATGACCCTAAGCAGCCCGCTCAGGCCCCATCCACTCACCCCCCGGTGAAGATCTTCTCCACGTAGTGCCGCATGAACTCCCGGCGCTTGGCCGTCTCCTCATCCCTAGCCGACTCGGTGCTCTGGCTGGAGGAGAAGGACTCATTGGATGAGGAGCGGTGGTACCTGCCCCAGTGCTGGGGGGAGTCACCCATGTCATTCTCGCTGTCTGCTGACTCAGTGGCATCGCTCTCCTCCCCAGCCACATCCTCCGTGTCCCCCAGGTGCCCATTGCCATTGGGGGCTGAAGGCTCTGAAGGAATGCAGGTGGGTGTTTCGGTGTCAAAGTCGATGAGATTCTCTACAGGCACGTCCGGGGGAGCCTCCATGGCTCTCCCAAGGGATGTGGTAGTGTTGAGGAGACTCGCTTCTGGTCCTGTTGTCCTCACTGGGGTGTTGAGGCCATTGCCGGTGGGATGCGTGGCAGGATGGGCTGGCTAAGGCAGGCAGGTCCTTCTGCGTGGGGACAGCTTACTGCAGGGCATCTGAAAGACAAGGGGAGGACAAAAGTGAGGACAGGGCCCTGGGGAACCTCCACTATGGACCTTGGGCCAGGAGGTCACAGGCCACCACCTACTACGTCCCCAAGATGCCCATCAGCAGCATGGAGAGACAGGAGAGGGATGCACTGATCAGACAGAGATGGCTGCTCTCCATCAGGCATGTGAATAAGCAAACCCATGAAGTGCTTGCATGCTTTCTGCACTGTTCAAGAGGGGGTTTTATCCATTAGCCCAGAAAAGAGACAATTTGAGCCCAAGCTCCATATGCCACATTTGGGATGTGACATCTCGCAGCCTGACAGGCAGAACTGGGCCAGAGTGAGCCAGCAGCTGGCAAGCACACTGGTGATTTTCCAAGGCAGCCCCAAAGCATCGTTCTCTCCTCTTCCCTCCCCTCTGCTCTTGGGTCTGCCTGACACCATTTGTAAATGGGTCCTGGATGGAGCATCCCAGTGTTAACCATGCACTGACTCACAGGCAGTGGAAAGGGGATGCTGAACGCAACACAGACTGTCATGGGATGCAGACATAGGGCTTTGGGCTGCGATTAGATTAATTTTGGCATCCAAGTCACACTGCAAAGATCCTGCAAAGCATTCGGGGCAGTACTGCATCAGTTGCTGTGCAGCAAAAGGGGCAGACAAGGGGCTGCCCTGAAGCTGCCACTTCATCAGAGAGTAACTCATGTCCTCAGCGAGCCTGTTTGTGCCCCAGGAGGTGGAAGTGATGCCTTCTGAGGAGTAAGCCTGGTACAAGCATCCCCGCTGCAGCAGCCGGGCATGGGGCCAGCGCAGGGCAAGGGAACACAGCACAGAAGCTGTGAGAGCAGCACGGTAAAGCAGTGACATCCCCATGGCAGCACCACAGCAGCACTGCGCTGCTGCCTTCGAGGACACAGGCAACCACCCCCAGTGCAAAAGCAACCCCAGATGTCCTTCAGCTCAAAGATTAGCATAGCCCAAAGGGCCGATGTCCAGTTCATCAGGCAGGCGTTCAAAATAGAACACATCTGAAGAGTTTCACCAAGCTCTGCGGCTGGGAAAATAACCCATTCATGGCATGAGGAGCAGCATTCCCAGCAGTGCCCTCCTCCTTCTCCTGCTTCCCAGGGCCCCTTGGGGTGAGTGGGGTGCTGGAACCCACAGAACAGAGAGAGAAGCATCCATATGCACCCACACTGAGCAGTCAGCCCCCTGCTCTACCCCCTCTCTCGCATTGAGACCTGCTCATCCCCCTACACGCACCTAAACCGGGATCCTGGGAGAGCTGCGAGGATGCTGCTGCAGTCCGTGAGCCAATGGGAGCAGAAGCTACTGGGAGGAGAGGAGCAGCCAAGAGGCTGCGGCACAGGAGGGGCTGGCCTAGTGCCCACAGAAAGCCAGCCAGCTGCAGCACGGCTCAGACCCCTGGGCAGTGTGACCCCGTCCACTCATTCACCATCCATCCATCCCCCATCCACCCACCCCTCCGTCCACCCATTAACACATCCATTCACCAATCCATCCATCCATCCACCCATTCTTCATCCACTCATCCACCCACCCATCCATCCACCCATTAACGCATCCATTCACCCATTCATTCACCCATCCATCCGTCCATCCATCCCTCCCTCATCCAGCCAGCCATCCCTCATCAATCCACCCATCCACTCATCTCTCATCCACCTATCCAGCCATCCATTCACTCATACATCCACTCATCCATCCCTCATCCATCCATGCCTCCATCTATTCACTCATCTATCCACCCATCCATCCACCCATTAACCCATCCACGTACCATCCACCCATTCACCTATCCATCCGCCTATGTATCCACCCATCCCCATCCATCCATCCATCCATTCACACGTCCATCCATCCATCCACCCACACATCCATCCATCCATCCACTATGCATCCATCCATCCATCCATCCATCCATCCCTCCATCCATCCATCCCAGGTCCTTCCCACTCCCAAGGCAGCTGCAAGGTCCCTCTTTGTACTGGTAGAGCAGCAGCACAAGCTCATTTCTGACCATCCCAGGATCTATTTTAAAAGAAAGAGGCCAGGATGCATGTGATGGGCTTTCACCCACCTCTGCTTTGTGGAAACCTCCCTCCCTAAGTTGCTCATCCCCTGTGCACTGTGATCAGGAGCAGACCTGGAAGCAGGAAGCAGCACATCTGCAAACTGAGCTGTCAGAGCTTTTTGAGAAGATTTTCTCCATCCAACAGTGAATGGAAGGGAATTGGTGGGGACAACGAATCCACTTGACCATCTATGCATGGATGTGGCACTGAACAAAGTCTGGTGCAAAAGACTTTGTGCAGGCACAGTCCCAGATTCCCCCTTTCATGAGCAGCATGTAAAGAAATAGCAGAAATTCCTCTATCAGGTGAGCATCCCTATATCCTTATAAGTATCCATCCCAATCAGATTTGCTCCCACTAAGTCACTTGGGGAGATAACAGTGTTTCTGCATGGGTACTTTGCAAAGAGCGCCAAGCCCTGTGCGTGCCTGAACAAAGGGCTTTACAGAATCTGCTCCAAGCAACACACTGGTTAGGAGCAAAACACAGCCAAGATTCGGGAGTTACAGCTCTTGCAAACAAATGAAGATGCATCTCTTGGCATCATCTCTGGCTCTGGGCAGGTCTGTCCTGGCCCAGAAACCCACCACCAGCTCAGCAGCAGCTCAGGGGAAGGACAGCCACCTCCAGGACAGTATTTATCCAGACATCACCAGGAGGGAAATAGGATGTGCTGGGGCAACACTGGCTCCTACTCGAGCCCATGCCTGTACCCAGGAGGGCAGAGAAGCATCCCCGAGCCCTCCACCAGATGTGCACAGCAGGCAGATGGCACTGCTGCTGACCAGGCTCTGCCCATCCCCGTCCCCTCCAGGCAGCAGGTCAGGGTGTGAAGGCACACAGCAACGTGCAAGAGCTCACACACAACACTGCCCAAACAACTGCTCTAAAGCACATTGTCCTTCTCTATATACACACATCTCATGACCCTATGGGAGAGAGGACTTGGGGTGCAGGCTGAGCCAGACCCCAGGGCATACAAGGAGAATTGCAAGCCAAGCAGAAACCTGGCCAGGGCTGCAGGCAGCATTGCTAAGCGCATTTCTGGCCAGAAAGGGTTTAACCACTGGCTGACCAGCTCACAATGAAGTCCCGTCCTTGAAGGAAGGCCACAAAAGGAGATTCAAGTGCTCCAAGGTTGCTGGGTTCTCAACACAGAGCCCAGAAGAGCTTCAAAGCCAAACCAAGCCTCAATCTCAGCCGTGCACCCACTCCACAACCCATTTGTTGCTCCAATGGAACAAATACAGGAAAGGGATGGCCAAAATACAAACCAAGAGCCTCAGGTCCTGCATTCTGAGCACTCGGCTCCATCAGCACATCCCAGCACGAGCCAGACACAGCCCAGAGCATCCTGCTCCTGGCTTTCCATTGCTGGGTCAAGCTTGAGAGTGAATGAGGGCTGTGCAATAAAAAGGTACTTTTTGGCTGCTTGGGAGCCTTACCACAATATCACAAGCTTCAGCATCATCACAAGCTTCAGCATCATTCGAGTCCTTCAGTTCCTAGGCTGACTTTAACCACGAAGCTAAACCAGATAGACAAGGTAGCAGGTAGCTGACTACAGGCTTTCTCACAAGCAAGCATCTTCTAGTACATCTGCATTCCCTGTGGACATTTGGAGTACAACAAATCCACGTCTTCCCACCGGAGACACCAGCTCAGGAATATTGTCAATGAAAAAAGAGTTGGCTGGAGCCATGCATGGAAATGCTGCAGGAAACCTGTGGTACTCCGAAACTTTGGAAAAGGCCTGATTTTTACTAAAAACCATGGGGTGTTTAAACCTGGTGCCAGGAGAGGAAGGAGTGAGGAGCTGAGATGCAGAGCAGTGGAGCTGGGGATGAGGTAGGACGTTCTTCTGCTCTATTTCAGAGGAATATCAGGAGGATCTCTTCTGTCATCCTCCCATTTGGTCCCAGTGCATCCTCTCCAGAGAGCAGGACCACTCAGTCTAAGTGTGCAATTGAATTCCTTTTTCCCCTTGCAAAACCTGAGGATATGACACAGAGGGGCAAAAAGAAAATCACCCCCAAAGCCTCACTGAGTGATGCTGAACTGGTACCCAGGGGATTGAGACCAGAGAACAGTGATGATAAAGGACATGACACAGGTCATCTTCAAGCACAGCCTTTGGGGAACCCTCTGTGCCCATGTGCAGCAGCCAGCACTGGTGCAAGCAATGCACTGAGGTGTGATGATCTCCCCAGGGCAATAGCTTTGGCTGTGAGATGAATAGCCTGGTCAAGGTGACACGGCAAACCCAAAACTGTCCCTCCCACCATCACCACAGACCTCACCATCCCACCCAAACCCAGCGGCAGCCCTGGTCCCTGCAACATCAGCTCTGTCTCCATGCCACTAGTGTGTCCCTGCGCCATGGGGTACATTCCGTCAGGCAAGGGCATTCCAGGATGAGATGCTTTCCCAGCATCCCTACACCCTGTGGGGTTTCCCCTTGGGGTTTATTACAGGTGTGGTGGGTGCTGAGGCTGGGTTTGCTGCAGGACCTCAGCAATTCACGGCTGGGAAGTGGGATCCAATCCCAGTTTGATGTGATGGAAATCCCAGTATGAAGCAGGATTCAGTCAGTCTGTGGCTCATTGTTCCCCAGCCCACTCAGTCACCAGAGATGGATGACAAACTCCACTAATCCTTGTTATCAGCTCAGGCTGTGGGTGCATCATATATAATGACAGTGCTCGAACCCACACTCTCATCTGCCTCCTACGCAGAGATGATGCTGCAGCCCGGAGCCATCAGGAGTGATTAAATACTGTAATTAAAATGAAGGAACCTCTGCCTATCTTCTCATAGCTACAGGATTGCACCCTCCAGTTCCTCTGCTCCCTGGGATGCACACCGACACTTAGTGCAAGGGCTCTGATGGCCCCTGTGGACATCCAGTCCATTTGCATCCCCACTTAGAGAGGCTGCTCCAGGGAACGGGAAAAGATACAATGAAGTCTTGCAGGACATATCCCATGTCTCCATTTCCCAGCCATGTCAGGGGACATGTGCTTCCTAATCTGCAGGAAGGGGAATGATGCATTGCTGCCTCCTCCCACCGACTGTCCTGCTGCCCTGGAGAGGATGCAGCCTGGGTGCAGGGGATGACAGGGGGAGTCACTGCTGCTGGTGTGACAGCAAAGAGCCATTGCTCAGTACTGGCACCTTTTCAAGCTGCAGCTCACCACAGAGCCCCACTTGTCTCATCCTCCCCGTGCACAGGGTGCACATTCTGATCCCTGCAAGAAGACCCTGCAGCCACCCTCCTCCATTGCATCCATGGGTCTGTGCTGGCACAGCACCTCTGCACCAGTGGGAAGCGTCCTGGTGGGCGCTGGGCCAGCCTGGCTGGGCTCTGCAAAGGCACCCTGGACAAAGCTTTGTTTTTGCCAAGGAAAACTCCCTGTGCTCTAAGGGAACGGCCTGTTTCCTCATGGGGAACTGGTCAGTCTTGTTCCCTACTGTCCCTCTCGCAGGGTGAACACCTGGGCAGCTGGGTCATGGCTAAGGGATGCTGACCCCTTGAGTGCCAGATCCCTCAAACCACCCTAAATACAGCAGCACAGGACCTACTCCTCTTCCCAAAGTGTTCCATAAACGTCTGAATGCCCAAACCAACTTGTTTAAAAAAGCCCTGGGACTTAGGGCAGCTGAAATTCCCCTTCTGTGAGTCTGCTTGCTCCCATGCCGACCTGCTCTGCTCCCTGTGTGGCAGCCAGGACATGCTCCCTGTTCTATCAGGGTTTAAGCTGCATCCTCCTCAAGGCACAGCCATGTTACCCTGACACTGCTCAACCACTCACAGGAAGAGAAGTTACAGCCTCTGTGACTTAATAAAAATAATACCCTGGATGCTAGGCCTCAGCATCGATCTGCGGTGATGGCCACAAGCAGGACCCTTTGTCCCCAAGCCAGCATTAACCCACACAGGTCACTCTACAGACCCAGCTCCCTCAGCCTTAATAACGAAGCTGTTTCAAGACAATCCGAAGCCCCGCAAGCGCCCACCTCGCTCTGCTTTGCAAAGAGCCCTTTTTTCCCCTCTGCCATCAGACACCATATGGCAGCTCCCCATTTGCCTGGACTTCAGAAGGGAATTAAATGTCTCTTGAATAGACCTGTGCTGTGTAAGACCAGCTTTTGTGCCTAGCAGCAGCTTCTCCTTTAACACTTGCCAAGCAGCATAGCTTTCACTGCACTCCCCCCGCCCCCCGCCGTCCCTTGCCATGCACGCACATCTCCAGGGAGCCCTGAAACTGGAGCTGTTTATTCTGCAATTCCAGCATTCACCCAGTTTCACACTGGAATGCCGAGGGGCCAGCCTGCATGCTGGACATGAGCTTCCCTTCCCCAAACACGCTCAGCCCCGTATTCCCACGGGAAACACCGCCTCCAGCCTCCATGGTTAAAGATGCAGCCTTTTGATGAAGAAGCTCAGGGGACCCGCAGGGCACCCATCGTACCCCAGGGAGCATGAATGCATCCAGCCCACAGGCTGATCTTAACGCAAAGTCGAAGTCCTCCCTGCAGGAGATGGGGAAAGAGAAAGGATTAAACCTCAGCAGGGGAGACCACGCACACCAGGCCTGTCCTCACGCAGTGTCACAGCAGAGTCCGTTCTGATGCTGCCCTCCTTTCCTACCCTCGCCTTTACCTTCACGCAGGAGCCTCGTCGCATCGTTGTCAGCTACATCCGTCGGGGCCGTACCCCCGTATCCGGCGCACCGGGAGCCCGGCGGCGCGGGGCCGGTGCGGTCGCTCCCTGCGGAGCTCAGGCGCATCGCGGGTACCCACGCAGCACGCACGGCTGCGCGCAGAGCGCTGCCGCTCCGCCTCGGAGCAGCGGGAAGGGAAGCGGCTCATTGTGTAATTCCGGCACAGTTTTCACCGCCGGGAGAGCTCCTTTCCCCTTGCCACAGCGCTTGTGCGGCGGGATGCCCGCACCGAGCTCATCACACGCCACCCCCCAAATCAGCCCATACAAGCCATTGAGCGCGCAGCATCTGAACTATGAAGGCACATTAAGCGTGTTCCCCGTCAAGAGTTTTTCATCCCTTTCCATCACTTTTGGCTTGTATTTAAGCCCCCGCATCGCTCAGAGCCCTGCAGATCGTGAGTTACCTGCTCCGCTCTTCCCCACATAAGGCACTCCAGGAACAAATGTGCGAGTTTTGATCAGGGGGAGGAAAAAGGCCCAGTGGGGAGGAGAAACTGGGTGAAGGCAGCTTGTGCAGTTGACAGGACAAGGGCTGTGCTTCAGTGAATTATGGCTCACCTGGAGGGTAGTGCTGCCACAGTCCAGCTTCTCCTCTGGCACCATTAGAGAAAAGGTTCCAGGAGTTTCATGGCCAGAGATGGGAGAGAGGGGAAGGGCAAGACCCCCGTGAGGGATGTCCCAGAGAGTGTGTTGCATGCCTGGGTGGCAGGTTTTGGGTGCTCACAGTGATGGGGAGTCTCTGATGTAAAGAGAAGCAGTAAAGGAGGCCACTGACCCCTCCACTTTCTGTGCCTTTACCAACCTACCTGTTAGGGCATTCAGCCCTCCCAAAAGGACCCTGTCACTTGGCTAGCCACTGTTCGCATTAACCCAATGGGCTCTCTCCAAAGTGGGATGCTTTGGGGGAGCTACAGCCTCCCCAGCTCTGTTGCACTACCCATGACAGCGAGGGGAGTCTGGAAACCCTCTGTGTCAGCATTGCACCCCTGGTCTTGTTTATTCTCACTGCTCTAGCATCACTACAACTCAGAGCAGAGCCTCTTTCCATACTCCTGTATCCAAGCATCACTAAAGGCAAGAACACAACGACTGCTGACCCGGTACACCCCACAGGACCAGCAGCAAGAGCCAGTCCTGTTCTGATACCCATTGGGAGCAAAAAACAGGCTTGGCTGTAACAACAGCATCTTATCCCCCAGGAAATACCATGGGGAGATAGTCCAAAAGCAGCAAATTTCATGAACTCAAGGAAATATTTCTGGGGCTGCAGCATCCCTGGCAATGCCTGTCCCAACCCAGCTGCTGCTGCACAAGGGCGCTCTTGGGAGAGAGCCAAAAGCCTCCGCATGGCTTTTTAGTGCTTTCAAGCTACACAGGAGAAGGGTGAGTCACTCCTGCCATGGAGCATCCTCATCTGGAGAGCTCAGATGCTGCCAGCTAGTGTGGAACTGCTCAATGCCCCTTTCAACTCCACGTAGAGGGGATGCTGCCCGCCCCACACACACATCATCATCAGCCCACGGAGGAAACAACGCATTTGTGACACAAAGTTTGAGCTCAGCAGAAATACAAGAGCGTTACTAATTGCCTGTCTGCTGAGGGTGATTATTATAATTAAGCCAGACTTCAGAAATGGCAAATGACATGTAAAAACACACCCCAGATCCACAGTTTTTATATAACACCACAATGAGGGGTTTGCTGCCTTCCGCTTGGTTGGGCTTTTATGCGGATGCCCAATCATTAAAGCATGACTTGAAGGTCATAGGTTGGGTTTTTATCTGTTGTTGCTGTTGTTGACCTGGCTTTTGCACTGGAGCACGGGAAATGGAAACCCCTGGGATACACATGTTCCTGGCACTGAATAGAACCCAGCCTCCAGCACTGGGA
Source organism: Psittacus erithacus (assembly GCA_009867235.2). Taxonomy (NCBI): domain Eukaryota; kingdom Metazoa; phylum Chordata; class Aves; order Psittaciformes; family Psittacidae; genus Psittacus; species Psittacus erithacus. Next base: position 114,861 of record WYDI02024900.1, on the reverse strand, counting down.
TGGGAGATGGGCAGTTTTGTGCCTACTCCACCTGGTTTGGTAACCCAGGAATGATTTGCCTGATGGAGGAAAGAAGAGGCCTCAGGGTGTCAGGAGAGCATCCACCATGGGGCTTGGCCATGGCACACTGACTGGCCTGGAAGCAGCCAAGGACCAGGGCAGCCCATCTCCATCTCCATCTCCTGGAGTTACAGACCCACCTGCACCTATATGAAACATAGACTGGTTTGGGTTGGAAGGGACCTTAAGATCATCCAGTTCCAACCCCCCTGCCCTCACACTAGACCATGTCACCCAAGGCTCTGTCTAACCTGGCCTTGAACACTGCCAGGAATGGAGAATTTACCACTTCTTTGATCACCTTATGCCAGTGCCTCATCACTCTCACAGGGAGGAGCTTCTGCCTTATATCCAATCTGAATCTCCCTTGTTTCAGTTTGAACCCATTACCCCTTGTCCTATCGCTACAGTCCCTAATGAAGAGTCTTTCCCCATCATCCCTATAGCCCCCCTTCAGACACTGGAAGCTGCTCTGAGGTCTCCACACAGCTTCTCTTCTCCAGGCTGAACAGCCCCAACTTTCTCAGCCTATCTTCATATGGGAGGTGCTCCAGTCCCCTGATCATCCTCGTGGCCTCCTCTGGATCCTCATGATCCTCTCTGGACATATGAGAACATATGGGATATATCCAAACAGCTTGTGGAAAGGTCTTCATGGAGGTCTCCCCACCTAAAACACCCTCACAGGGAAACAACCCCTCTCCCCATCTCCCTCCTGAGCCATGAACCATCTCCCATTGCCCCCCACACTTTCAGCCTCATTCACCCTCCAGCATCCAACTCCCTCCATGGCGTGTTTACAGGCAGCCTGCGAGCACACACAGACGATGATGCCCAGCTGCATCATTGGCACATTGAGAGCTGCCTCTGCCCCCAGACTGACGTGGATATTCATCACTGCATCCCTCTTCTCGCAGACAAAAGGCTCCGGGGGTGGCTGTGTCTGTCGCACACAATAAGTGGCCTATTTTCCTTCCCTGATCCCAATATGGCACGACTCCAGCGGTAGGCGGATGCCGTGATACAGCCAAGCTCACATCTGCCTTATGGTTTTCCAGCACCAGGAGGGAGGAATTGGTGCTGAGCAAAGGGTGACATCTCTCCTACCAGGCTGCCACAAGGGGAAGCACCTCTTCTGTGGAAGTTACTAAAGGATTGGGCAATGTTTTGCTTCACACCCTTGAGCAAAAGGCAGCCCAGGAGAGCAGGGCTGGGCACAAAGCATAGGGGAAGGCAGTGACAGCTCCGGAAAGGAGATGGGGTTTCAAAGGCAGAAGGGTGTGATGCAAAATCCCGCTGTAAAGAATGCAGCAGAGCAAGAGCAGGGAGGAATGAGGTAAAAACACTGATGCAAGCCCCAAAGCGCAGGTCTTTCATGGAAACGCCATGGGTCAGGCTGACCCCATGGTGTAGGTTGAGCCCCACAGAAGACGGCAGCCCCTTCACTGCAGCCTGGGCAAGGCCATGCTCATGAGCATACCCAGAGCAGAGCAAAAGCACATGGAGCGGGATAGGGACAACAAGGCACTTCCACACCACAGAGCCTCTTGCATAATGATAGATTAACTCAAAAGACCCACACCAGTATAAAACCATCCAAACCCTAGTGGGTACTCACCCTCCATGATCTCATGGGTGAGGGACTTGATTCACGATCACAAGACAAGGAAGATGTCGGGTACCTGATGCTTATTTAGCCATGTTCTTCCGTTCCCTCCCTTCCTTGGCTACTCAACAGCATCTCCCCTGTGCCTAGCCCCGCTGCTCACTGAGCCTTCAAACCCAACACCCCAACGCGAGCACACAACGCAACAGCATGTTGCAACACCAAGTATAGTTGTGACACGGCTGCTAAAAACCTAAATAAGCCGCTCTTCTAGTCTGTCGCTTTGCAAATCCATCCTAATCCAATCTGGTTTATGGCATTAAGTTGGACCCTCCCATACTGAACACCCTTATTTGCACAATGATTGGGAAAATCCTCTCATTTCCTTATTCCTGGTTGAATCTCTAATGCAGAGGTCACCGGAGCTTCCATTTCCTTTGCTTAGGAAAGGGACTAATGACAGGGATCTCACTGCACTCCCAGCTTTACACATCACTGGCACATCACGTTCATGGCACAACACCGGTTCAGGCATGGGAAACCTCCCTTTGTGCCTGCTGTAAATGGGCTGGATGCAGCCAAGCGCCTTCCCCTTTGCTGGGTGTTTATGTGGTTTAAAACACTGGGTTTTCTCCACCTTAACCAGACACAGCAGAATAACCAGAGGGAGTGATCCCTGCGCTGACTTCCAGCCTTCCCAGTAAATCACAGCTGGGATCCAGGTGATGAAACGAACCCCAGACTGCAGGAATTTGATGCGTTATCCACGCAGAGCGGAAGACACCAGAGCATGCGCTCCTCACCTCGGTCCCGGTGATGCTCTGCCCTCTATGGGACCCCCCCCATTGGCTGGACCCACATCAGGGTGACATGGCTGCACCATCAGCCACCCCTTACCTCCCTGCTTAGCAAAGCAGAGCAATCAAAGACACGCACCTCCTTGATGCTAACTTCTTTAGGGAGGACAAAGCCTCTCCATGTCTTCCTGGGGTCCTCTCAGCAAACATCTGCCACAGCATGAGCTCAGCAAGGGAGACGGGCATCAGCGAGATAGGGCCAAGGTGTTGTAATTACCCTCAGTCATCTGGGAAGTTATTGCCATGGGAAAGGAAAGCAGCAGAACCTATTTATAACTCCTTTCCCAGGGAGACACAGATGGCTGGGCTGACACGAGCTCAAGCAACAGGAGCGGGCCTGCTCCCCCTCTGCCTTCCCTGCAAATGCACCCGAATCACATTTGGCTCCATCCAACACTTAATACAGAAATAGCTGGGGCCCATGCGGGTGTTGCTGCACCATTGCTGGCTGCATGGCGAGGCAAGAGCTCCTGCTGCACCTGCAGGTTAAACAGTCCCCCCGAGCGCTGCTCTTTGTCCTTCCCCTTCCCTGTAAACCAGCCCATGGGTGCAGGGCAAACCACCCAGGGAGCGCTGGCAGCAGCGGAGCTGGGAGGAACAAAGGGGGTTTTGATCCCTCCTGCCCATGCGAGGCAGCTAGGATGCGCGAGCAGCGAACAGGAGTGATGGGAGTGCAAAGATTGCCAGAGGCAGCTCAGGTCTCTGCCAGCAGTGTCACAGGGCAGCGGTGGCAATGGGGACATCAACAGTGCTGCGACGTGGTTCCTTAAGCAGCAGAAAGGACCGCAGTGTGGTGGATAGAAACATGGAATAGTTAGGGTTGGAAAGGACCTTAAGATCATCCAGTTCCAAGCCCCCTGCCATGGGCAGGGACACCTCACACTA